>SNQJ01S0115809.1:7993-20493 GCA_010110895.2 Picea sitchensis | reverse complement strand
GAAGACCATTGAGTACTATGTTCACCAATTCTTTCTCTGAAGTGATCTCTTCAATAGCTTGTAGTTGATCTCTTAACTGGGAGATTCTTACAAAGTATGATGTTATTCTATCATCATCATTCATCTTCATGTCACAGAGCTCATTCTTCAGACTCATAACTTGTCCAATGTTTATGACTAAGAAGAGATTTGTTAGGGCATTGTACATATTCTTCGATGAGTCAAGATGGGAGATGTAGGGTATCAAGTGGTCTTTTATGGAATCCACTATGATACTAATGGCATTGATGTCAACATATTTGAACTTATTCATAGCTGCAACGTTCTGTGATTCTTTCTCTTCTCCTTCTTCAAACTCTGGCTTCACGATATTTCCTTTCATGATATCCAGTACTTTATTCTTGGCAAGGATGAGGTCAATCCTTGTCTTCCACGCTATGAAGTTAGAGGCTCCATCTAACTTGTTCTTAGAATTCATAGAGTTAGTCAGGGTTGTTTGACTTGGTCAAACCCTAGATTTGACTAGAAATTCAAACTTCACGTCTTGGCTTGCTGAGAGTATCAGGAGATGCACTAGGCTAGGGTGCACTGATCTATTCAGAGATTAGGTCAATCTCTTCACTTAAGGTTCTTCAACAAGAGGTTTAGGGTTTCTACAACTGCTCCTACTAGTAACCCTAGCGGCAGTGTCTTGGAGGTTGCTTTTGCTAGAAACCCTAGCGGCAGTTCCCCAACGAGCTCAATATCCTAGCGGCTATGTTTCCTTATAGCATTTAGACTAAATGAAGTAGGTATGGACCCATAACCTGTTAGAATATAGAAGATTATGTGCTCATTTTACCATTGACGATACCCTCGTCACCCAACCATAGGCCTAAGCCACCCTCCGAGCACCTTAACCTTGATTGAGAATTACTCCAAAAGAAAACCCTAGGCTAGATATCCAAACAAGGTGTAGTGCATATTCCTCCAAGGATAGCGCATCAACAATAGTTGATCAGATAGTCCAAACCCTAGCCAAGATATAGTCCAAGCCAATACTAAAAACTAGTTGCTTCTACAGCTGCACCTACAACCCTCCTCCACATGTGCGCACCAACTGGGAACTGCAGTGCGCACCAACTAGGAACTGCAATTATGAGATGTGTTAAATGAGAACTGGTGCCCTGTATTTATACTGGCTCTGCCAAATTTGCTGGGGTCGACTTCTCCTTCTGGATGTGTGTTTGTTCAGTATATTATTATTATTTCTGGCTGACTTCTTCTCTTGGAGGCTAATAACCTAATATAAATTATATTCTTGAGCTGACAAGACTTCTAGGGTTATTAGCCAACTCATTAGGGTTTACCCTTGCTTTTTGGAGTCTTCTATTCTCATTAGGTTCACACGTGGAGGTAAATACCTCCCGCAGTTACCATAATATTAACAGAGGTTTCCTTGGAAATCTTTAAATATGTCACATATGATATTGATGGAGGACATGAAATAAAAAATATATAATTAGTGACTTCCTAGGTATGAGTATGTGACTTCATGAATGACTTCATCGAAAGGACACAACAATATGTTCAACATGTGCATGTGGCTCGATGGCAAGACAAGCATTTTAGAATATGCAGATATACATTTCCCGTTGGTATTATGTTATCGGTGGTTGATTTTTCTCAGAACTACACCCTTCAACCTTAAAATGAGATTCAAATCCAATAGTATCACTTAGAGAAGGTCACCATAATGTTCCATATCACATACATGCATGGGTTGGATAGTAATGACGAAAACAAAGTTATATTGAAGGAGTATCACTTCTACATAAATGATGATCAATGCCATGACTTAGCCTACATACAACATTTCTTTAAATTGTTTTACAATTACCTTAAGGAAAAGAACAAATAGATCGATCAACATTGGATTTGGTCATATGGTTGTGCGAGCTAGTTCAAAAATTCTCATGTATTTCAATGACTATGTATCTTGCACTAAAAACTCAAGGTACCACACATTTGGAACTATAATGAGTCTGGGCACGGGAAACAAGAGCATAATGGAGAAGGTGCATGCATAAAAAGAGATTTAAGTAGGAAATAAATTAAGTTCACAACCAATTCCCTCATTCGAGATGTGAAATGCATTGTTCAATGGTGTTCTTCAGTAATGGGAGAGGGAATAGGAATCCGTGAAGAAAAATCACACAAGAAAGGACATGTACATAGATATTTTTGGGAGGTGGTCAATGTAGATCGATCATAGTTTTATGAATGCAAAACAATCTAGGGAACTTGTGGATTCCATTCAGTTAGAAAATCAAACACTGCAATAGTTTAAATATGGATGATAAAACTCTCTCTCTTTTGTGGTCCATGTAGTACTAATGAATGGGATTATTATTAATCGATAGACTGGGTTGATAGATGGGATCATGTATCACTCCCCATTGGTCAATGTGTAACTGTGTAATTATCCAAGTTAGAGGAATACTAATCGAGTATTTCAACAGATTATGATTATGTCTCAGATCTTGTACTGCCAAGTTCTCTAAAACCTTCTATTAAATTTTGAATAACTAGCATCAATGTTTTATGCTTTGGTCATTTATTGGACTCACATGTTGCACTCCATTTTTTCCAAGGAACATATACACAGTGGTTTCCCCAAGAGGTAATAAATGGAGCATTGATTATTGGTTGGAATGTTTCTTAGAGGGAAATAAAACCCTCATGCGATCAATAACAGACACCAAATGCATTAATTTTTTTATTGGGTCGATGATTATTAAAAGTGAATATCTGACACTTGATGAAAGAACACAAAATAAAGGTGGTTATGCATTTCAATATTATAGACCAGTTGAAGTCGTATACCACTTGAAAAACTTGGTTGTTGGTACAAACATTGAACTACAAACAATTCCAAGTAATAACTCATGAAAGGTACGATACTTCTTTACTTACTCTAAGCATGAGAAGTTAATGGATACTTTCATTATTAGAAGTGATATTGCTGGTCTACTTGAACGAAAATAAATATGTAAAAGGAATAATTGAACAAATATTTCATATTTATGAATTATTGAAAATTTTCCCTTGCCTTCACTTACCATGCCTTGCCATGTCATGCCTTTCCTTAATATGCAATGGCATGTCATGCCTTTCATTTCCTTCAATTTCCATGCCATTCCATGCCTTTCATTGTCTTCACTTTCCATGCCATGTCTTTCCTTTCCATACCATTCCTTTCCTTGTCATGCTATGTCTTTCCTTTCCATGCCATGCCATTTCCTTTCCATGCCATGCCTTTCCTTTCCAAGCCATTCCTTGCCTTTCCATGTCATACTATGTCATGCCTTGCATTGCCTTGCCTTTCCATTCCATGTCTTTCCTTTCCATGTCATTCCATACCATGCCTTGCCTTTCCATGTCATGCCATTCCTTTCCATGCCTTTCCTTGCCATGCCTTACCTTGACTTGCCATGCCTTTCCATGCTAGGCCATGTCTTTCCATTCCTTTCCTTTCCTTGTATTTCATTTCCTTGTCCTTCCTTTCCTTTCCTTTCCATGTCATTACATGTTATGCCTTGCCTTTTCATGCCATGTCATGCCATACCTTTCCTTGCCATGTCATTCCATGCCATGAATTTCCTTTCCTTGACATGCCATGTCATGCCATGCATTTCCTTTACTTCCCATCCCATGCCATGGCATGCCTTTCCTTTCCTTTCCAATACATGCCTTGCCTTGCCATTTCATGCCTTGCATTCCCTTGCATTTCATTTCCATGCAATGTGTTTCCATGCCTTTCCTTTCCTTGTCATGCCATTCCATGCTATGAATTTTATTTCCTTGTATTTCCTTGGTTTTCCATGCCATTCCTTGCCTTTCCATGCCTTTCCTTGCCATGCCATGTGATTCCTTTTCATGTCATTCCATGACTTTCCATGCCTTGCTATGTCATTCCATGCATTTACTTTCCTTGCCACACCATGCCATTCCTGGCCATGCCTTGCCTTTCCATGCCATGCCTTGCCTTGCCTTGCCATGCCAAACCTTACCTTTCCATCCATGCCTTGTATTTCTATGCCATGCCATGCATTTCCTTTCCTTTCCTTGCCATGCCATGCCTTTCCTTTCCATGCCATGACATGTCATGCATTGCCTTGCCATGACATGCCTTTCCTTGAGGGTTTCAAGAAAAGGTTAATTCAAGAAGAATACAAGATAACATGCAATATCACCACTTTGATAAAAGATTTATTTAATACATTCAAGAAATAACCATCAACGAATTATAAAGAGAACTTACTAGGTAAATCAATGATCATCCATGAATTCATAACCATAAAATCATCCACAAAACTTGAAACATGGTTCTAAGGTATCTTCATAGTTGTGAAATATGGATTATCATAACTAATAATATTTACATAGAATGGGATGTCACTAAATAGGTTTGTTTTCCATCCTTATGGTGTAGTCTCATTATACTATTGATCCATAATTTATTTTTGATTTCATGGAAAACAACATAACTTCAAGGCCTTATTGATCAATGCCTTACATTTCCATTCCATTCCATGCAAATCCTTTACTTTCAATGCCATGCCTTGACTTTCCATGGCATGCCATGCAATTCCATGCCTTGAGTTTCCTTGACATGCCTTGTATTACCATGCCTTGACTTGCCATGCCATGCCTTTCCATCCCATCCCATGGCATGTCTTTCCTATCATGCCATGCCATGTCATTCCTTGCCAATCCATGCTATGCCATGCCTTTTCTTGTAATGTGATGCCTTGCCTTGCCTTTCCTTTCCATGACATTCCATGCCATGCCATGCCATGCCTTGCATTTCCTTGCCTTTCCTTGTCATGCCTTTCCTTGTCATTGCATGACATGCCTTCCATTTCCATGCCTTTCCTTGCCATGCCATGTCTTTCCTTCCTATGACATGCCTTGCTTTACCATGCCATGGAATGCCTTGACTTTCCTTTCCATGACATGTCGTGCCATGTCTTTCCTTTGCATGAGATGTAGTGCCCTGTCATGCCTTGCAGGCATGTCATGGCAAGGCAAAGAAAGGCATGGCATGGAAAGGCATGACATGACATGGAAAGGCAATGAAATGCATGGCATGGAAAGGAAATGAAAGCCATGAAAATGAATGACATGGAAAATCAAGGCAAGGAATGGAAATCAATGGCATGGAAAGGCGTGGCATGGCATGGAAAGGAAAGACATGGCATGGAATGGCATGGAAAGGAAAGGAAAGGCATGTCATGGCAAGGAAATGAAATGAAAGGCATGGCATGGCATGGTATGGTAAGATAAAGAATGGATTAGCAAGGCAAGGGATGACATGGAAAGGGATGGAATGGCAAGGTAAGGAAATTCAAGGCATGGCATGGCATGGCATGGAATGGAATGACAAGGAATGACAAGGCATGGCATTTCATGGAAAGGAAAGGCATGGCATGGCATGGAAAGGAAATACATGGAATGGCATGGAAAGGAAAGGAAAGGCAAGACAAGGCATGGCATGATAAGGTAAGGAAATGCATGGCATGGCATGGAATGGAAAGGAAAGACAAGACAAGGCACGACATGGAATGATAAGGTAAGGAAATGAAAGGCATGGAATGACATGGCATGGAAAGGCAAGGCATGGCTTGGAAAGGAAGGAATGGAAAGGCAATGCAAGGCAAGGCATGGAATGGAATGGAAAGGAATGGCATGGCATGGAAAGGAATGACAAGTCATGTCATGGGATGGCAGGAAAGGAATGGAAAATTATGGCATGGAAAGGCATGGAAATGCATGGCATAACATGGAATGTGTTGGTGTGTGGGGGGTAGACCTGGGGTTAATCATTCAAATGCCAAAGAAACACTTAGATACCAGCCCTTTCGACATTACATGCAGAGAAATTGAACTCTTAGTCAAGACATATAGAGGGGATATAGGAACCAAGGTTCCTCACCGATGAGGGGAAGTGAGGCATCCTTCATGTATTTGCTATCAATTACTCATGTGTGCAGTTATTATATCTTAATAGTTACATATTCATTAAAAAAAGTCTATGTGCGACATTATAACATCATATGTGAGACATACATTCAACATATATAAAACATCATAAATTACAAACACACCATAACACACAGATTTATGTGGTTACCCAACTTGGGATATGTCCACAACAATTGGATTCTTATATTATTCATTAATAGTTTTCTTACAACTACACACTATGCTACAATATATCAAATAGTAACATCAACCAAACCTACCTAGTCATTTTTCCGTAGTGTGAGTTCACTCCTCATTCATACCTCGGACTTCTTCCTTCGCTTTCCTCACTTAGCCAAAGAGCACTAGAAACTTTTCAAAGGTTGAACACACCATCCTGTTTCTTCCCAAGTAAACCTTTTACATATTTATACATAGTAATAGGGATAAGCATGTTACAAAAGTGGAAAAAGTATCCCCAAAAACCCCGTTACAAAAGTGGACAAAATGTCCCCCAAAACCCCCTGGTTTATAACTGTTTTTATTCTTTTGCGCATTACTCTGTCGCGCATCCTTTTGTCGGGATCTTTGAATACTTGAATTTTTCTCCCATCACACACTCTGGTCCATATTCTAATTTCCTTTTACCCTTCGACTTCCTTTCAGTGTATATACCAAAATGTATCCAAAATGCCTCTCCAAGAGGCCTCCAACACTCACATGCAGCTTGTTCTGAGCCAGTCAAGCTTGTTTCCAGTGCAACATGAATGTGTTGAAGGTCTCCTTCATTGTTTCAAATTTTTCCTTGAATTCTGGTTCCTTCTACAAAATTTGGTCTACGTTTTTAGCCATAATGTGAGCATGCACCTTCTCAACACCTTCCTCATCTCCCTATTTGATTATTCTTTGAGTCTTCATGAGGTTCAATGACAATATGTATTCTTTTCTTCTTATAAGACTTTGATCTATTTTTCTTAGGCATGTCGCTCCACCCTTAGATGATTCATTTTTTAATACATCTTTCAGTTCTTGTTCATCACAATTACTACATATCTTGGTGGCAATGTTCCCATTGTTTCTTTTAATTTTCACAGCTTTCCCTACACAGTTTGAATCTTCTGACCGATCTCCCATTTTACTCAATCTTCATTCAATTTTGTCCAAACACCCATAGTCTCTGTATATAGTTGCACACAATCTACTTCTAGATTCTTTATACTATCCACCATTGTTGTTGTAGTTTTCTTCCTCGTCTCCCTCTCTTTAGGTGGAGTACTTGGTGTCACGCATGCTTCTATATCAATTTTTCATGCGTGAAATCCATGAATGGATTCACTTATCTTTGTGACATGTTCTTCCACCATGGCATCCTTCTCAGCTTGCACCTCTAGGAATTCTTGATATACTTGCTCAAATTTTTGTTGCATTCGTTCTAATTTTTGTGTGGCCTCGTCACGCTCCTACTTCACTTTGTTGTACTCTGTCTCCAAGGAAACATTTTCCACTGTAATATTCACTAGCTCACTATTTCTTCTCAGTGAACACATTCAACTCTTGTGTTTCACTCATCTGTAGCTCCTGCAATACATCCATTGGTAGTTGTGATAGCACTAGATCTATGTGACCTAATTTCCTAGAATTCTCTTGCATCTCTGTCATGGGAAACTCAACTACCCCTATTACTATCTTAATCAACCTTCTCTCTCCTATGACTTCCAAGGAATGGGAGGTTACTATCCTTACCTCTCTATTCTTGGTAGTGATGGTTGTTGGTTCTTCCTCCATTTGTCTCCCTGGTGCAATATTTATAGCTTCCAACAACTTTTGCAATTCTTCCATCTATGCCTGCATCTGTTTGTTCATCTCTTCTTGTTGTTGGGATGCACACTAAAATTTGTCATCAGTAACTTCTTTTACTTGGTCATCTATCTTCTCCAAATTTTCTTCTGTCAATGCTTGAATAGAGACTTTCTTAATGGCTTTGTTCTTGGGTCATTGTTGTTCATCTCTCCCTATCTCTAGCTCTTTCCTCTTTCTCTCATTATGTGGTGCTGGTGGTGGAATTCACTCTTTTGGGCCCTTCCCTTTGTCTTGGTCCTCTTTTTATTCCCATTCATCTTCCTCCTCATTAACGTCATATAAATTCAGGTTTTTCTAAGCTAATGGATTTGTCTCTGCAGGTGGAATCGCATCGTCCCAATCTCCAATAATGTTTCCCTACTCCTATTTTGTCAATCTCTATTGTGTTGGAAACCATTGTTGGTATGGGTAGTTCTTCTCCTGAACATACAGGTGGTGGAGCCCTTCCCTAAAATGTGTCACCTCCTTATATGCCTTGATCACCTATGTTAGTATGCATAGGGTCCTCTCTATGTTGTCTCTGGCAGTTTCCTTGTAGATATAGAATGCAACATTGATGCCCATTTGGCACACCTTATGTGTGGTGTACCAAAGGTTCTAATAGAACACGACTAAGCAAAGATTCTCCTTGATGCCTAGAAACTGATTGTCATCCATCTCTCTCCAGGATGATAGAACTAGGATCAATAACCAAGAGTAGTAGAATTATGTCCCCTTGTCCCACGCTTCCTTGCAATCAATCAAGAATTGGTTCAACGGAATTTTTTACCAATTCATCTAGACACCCTCTACACATCGTTCTGCAGTCGCTATAACCACTACTAGTACTTGATCTCTTATTCATTTCCTCGATACTTTACATGTTAAGGCTTGCATTACAAACCTTATTATCAGGTCACAAATGCTAGTGACATCCAAAACACGCTATCCACAGAATGTATGAACAATTCCGTCATGGATTGTGTTAAATGTGTCTAACTGTCATCTGTGTAGTCTCATCTCTTTACATGATCTCTTCCTTTTGTGAAATCTACATTCATTCATTTTTGTTTCCTTATACTTACTTTTATCTTATCTGCGACAATTTCCTTCTTTTCCTCTTTACACATAACCTAAACTTCTTTTCCTCCTCAACTTTTGACCTCTTCCCTTAATTTGTTTCCTTCTTTGTCCTATTTTACCTTATTTTTATTTATTTTTCTATCTTTTCTTCCTATACACATTACGATACAATTTTAACCTGCACAACTCCTCTAGTGCATGGAAGTATGACTATCCCTATACAATTTCAGTAATGTCCCATTCACTAGTCCTTCCTCGACTTTTCCACCCAATTGCTCTAATTGAACAAAACTTGCATTGGTAACATATTTGATCATGTATGGACCTATCCAGTGCATCATGAACTTTCATGGGTGTTGTAAGAACTTGTTTTCATAAAGAAATACTAGATCTCATGTCTAAAACTTATTCTACTTGGTGTGTCTATCATACCATGCCTTTTCTCATTCTTTATGTACTTCCTGATGCAATCCTGTGATAAACCGATATTCCTTTAGTATTAGTAACCATGATATTATTTCTTCTACTGCATCAAAATCTATAAGGTATATCTTTGTAGTAATGTACAGACTCGTTACAAGAAATTCCATGGGCATGATTGCTTCTTAAACATTTGATATTCTAAAGGGTGTTTGTCCTGTCAACTTCTTGCATGTAGTTTTGTAGGCCCAAATCAATGCAGGGACCCTTAAATCCCAGTCATATAGCCCTACATTGCACACCTTGGTCAGTGTGTTTTCTAGTATCTTGTTGAAGGCATCCACAATTCCATTTACTTATGGGTGATATGGAGTGCTCTTTCGATGTTGTATCTAGAATACTTATGCTAGTGTTTCAATTGTCTTGTTCAAAAAGTGAGTCCCCTAGTTTCTCATAAGTACTTTAGGACATCCAAACCGTGTAGTTATGTTCTTGAACAATAACTGTGTAGTTGTGTCCCCACTAAAATATGTAACTGATTCTCCTTCTGCCTATGTGGTCAAGTAGTTCATCACAATAATTATGTATCTGGCTCCTGTTCTTCTCACTAGTGAGTTAATTGGTCTGAAAAATCCACTTCCCATTTGTCAAAATCCTACAAGGTAACTTGTGGATTCTTAGGCATCTCGTACCTTTGTGGTGGTTTTCCTACTCTCTAGCAAACATTGCAGATTTGGAAATATTCCTTCATGTCCTTATGGAGGGTAGGAGGAAACCATAACGTTGTGCACAAGATATTCTATGTTGTATCCTTTCCTACATACCGTGCTCCTACAATCCCATCATGTTCTTCTCCTAATATCACAGATCTTTCATGTTCTAGCACACATCATTGTAGTATCCCATCTATGCCTAACTAATATAAGTTTCCTGCAATCAACTAATAATTTACTGCTTTAACCACTAGTTGTTTCTTTTTTACTACTATTATATCGAATGGAGCCAATCCTGTGCTCAAGTATTGGATGATTTCTAAAAAATGGTCGTCTTCCATTTGGACTAAAAACAATTGTTCATATGGTAAGCTATGTAGGTTCCATGCATCTTCCCCTGTCATTATCCATGAAAAATGGTCAAGTTATGCATCCAGTTTTTGGGCTTCACAATAACTTCAAAATCATACTCCTGGAACAACAATAACCATATGCAGATTCTCCCCCCCCAACACTTGATTTTTTACTAGATATATGAGTGTAGAATGGTTTGTACACTTCTTGAAGTGGGATCCAAACAAATAATGTTTGAACTTATACAAGGCATACACCATTTCCAAGCCTTCCCTTTCTATCGTCATGTAATTTTTCTTAGCATTCGACAACTTCCTACGAGAAAAAAAAATCGGATGATCTAATTCTCCCTCCCTAGGATAGGTTAACACCACATTGAATGTTATCTATGATGCATCCAAAAGGACATGAAACTCTTTCCGCCAATCCTATAATATCATAATGGGCGCATTTACTAACTTTTGTTTCAATACATCCAGACCCTTCTGAAAGTCTTCATTCCACTGAAACTTATCATCTTTCTTCAATAACTTCTCCATTGAGGTTGTAATTTGTGCATAGCCTTTAATAAATTTCTGGTAGTATCCTGTATGACCCAATGTTGTTCTCAACTGTTGCATTGATTTAGGTGGTGGAAAATTAACTTTTACTACTATCTTGACCAGATCAACTAGCAAACCTTGCTTTCATACCACATGACCTAGCAGTATCCCAAATGATGTGTAGAAAATAAATTTATTCAAATTTAATGAATTGTGATATTGTCTACATCTATCAAGAATACACCTTATAGTTTCTATGTGATACTTCAACATGATAAAGACAATCCAATCATCTAGTTATACTTCAAGAAACTAATGAATAAACTCCTTAAAGGCTGCGACAACGGCTCTAGAAAACATAGCAGGTGCATTTTTTAATCCAAATGATATCACTGTGTATTGGTAGTTTCCCCATTCCATTGCAAATTTCATCTTATTTTTTTCTTCTGGTGCAATCTTTATTTGATGGTATCTTGAAAATCCATCGGTGAACAAGTAGGCAACCTATCCTCCTACATTTTCCAATACTTGATTCATAAAGGGGGTTGGGAACAGGCCATGTAAGAAGGATTCATTCAACTTTCTTAATGTTGGATTACTAAGAGGGGGGGGGGCGGGGGGGCGGGGGGTGAATCAGTAATAGAGAAATTTAATCCTTTTTAACCAAAAAATGAAAGTGTTATATGAATGTAGCATTATCATCCAATAGTTGCAGAGTAAAGAAACAATGAACAAATGAACAATCATACACATACATAGTACACCAGTGTTTTTACATGGAAACGCAAAACGGGAGAAAACCACTAGATTATTTTTCTTATATGCCTTTAGGAATTACATTCATTGGAAGAACCAAATTCCTTTGTTTTCCAGCAGCAACTAGAAGGAGGCTCCAACCCCCTAGTTTCTCAAGCTACAACCTGAGGGAAGATCCAACTCCCCAATTCTCTGGCTACAACCAGAAGGAGGCTACAACACCCTATGTTCTTCGGCTACAACTGGAAAGTGGCTACAACCACCTATCCTTGCCCTGTCCAACCACCCTTAAATGTAAGTAGAATGATG
Source organism: Picea sitchensis (assembly GCA_010110895.2). Lineage (NCBI taxonomy): Eukaryota > Viridiplantae > Streptophyta > Pinopsida > Pinales > Pinaceae > Picea > Picea sitchensis. The sequence goes on along the minus strand of SNQJ01S0115809.1, from coordinate 8,471 downwards.
TAACCACTATCACACTATAACTGTGAGATATACTGTTGTAAACCTGTACCAATAAATCTTCACCAAACAACCGGTACCAATAACCTGAACCATCCATCAACTTATACCATAAACAAGTGCATCAGCCATGCACCAACTGGTACCAAACAATCTATAATCATCGTGTACCATAAACAAGTGTATCAACCATGCACCAACTTGTACCTCAACATGTACCATCAACAAGTGCATCAATCATGCATCAAATACACATAAAATATGACTCATCAAGATGTACCAACATCAACAACTATACACCTCATGTATGTGCCAACCCATCAACTACTTGTTTCAAACATGTACCTCAACCATATACCAAATACATATACCAATATAACCATCAAAATTTCTTTATCAATACATCACACTATCCATAATCAAATACAATAAAACATTACATCAAACCATGTGTCACAACCTCACTGTTATACAACCTCTA
>SNQJ01S0115806.1:23293-41205 GCA_010110895.2 Picea sitchensis | reverse complement strand
AATGGTGATGATAGATGATTAAAAGTAGTGGTGGAATAATCTTGTGAAATCATACTTATGCATGGAAATAGAAGTACCAGCATTTAAACATAGGACTGTTTTCTGTTAATGACTCAAATAGGAAATGCTAAGCTTCAGGATAATCATTAGGATTCAAGTTCTCATAATAAGTTTGTGTGTTCTGCTAAGGATAGCATTCAGATAGCGATTAGAGCCTTACCTGCACATACAGTGTAGCAGCTCAAAGTTTACCAACCCTGGTTTGACAATTTAGTGTTTCAGGTCATTCAAATCTTCAATTTAGCAGCCTGACACATCTCAAGGTTTCCTTCTTTTGGCTTTTATCTTTTGCCAACTACTTTTACCCTTTGGGCCTTTAGCCCCTTCTTCCCACAAGGTAAGGTACAACCCTTAGATATTTGGCCAACCCAATGCCCGGATCAGTGTAATGGGATGGATGAGCGGGAAAAAGATGGAAAGTGGTAAGTATGGTGGGAACAGACGATGACCTTTCATGAATCCCCCAGTGGCAACTCAAACCCTATGGGAACCAACTTACTAGGGCATCCTATCATTCCCCCGGGTATGGTCAAGTGGAAAGGCATAAGGTCCAAGCACACGTTAGAAGCAAAAATAATTAAATGCACATATTCAAAAGTTTTGAGAATCAAAGTGGCACATACCATGATACCCGGACTCATTACCTCATGGAGCAAGACCCATTTCTGCTGCAAGACCAGGCCGATGTGATGGATGTTGTTGTTGCTGACAAAGTGGAGGCGCTGAAGAAGAAAAGGATGGGCCCCCCAGGGCCATGCTCAAGTCGATATAGCTCTCGGTACTCCATGTCTAGGACCTATGGGCCTCAAGACATAATCTCCTTAGTTATCCCTAGGCTAGGGGATTACATGGCTTATGCAATAGACATTCCTAACAAGGGAAGACTCCACGACGTCTTCTGTGTCACTTGTTTAACAAAGAAACTAGGCAACAAGATGGTTACTCAAACAAAGATCCCTCTCATAGATGAAGAAGGCGAGTTAATACTGGAACCAAAGGGCACCCTTGAGGTGAATATGAAGAATCTCTACAAAAGGCAAATCACAAAGTACAAGATCAAATGGATCTGTCTACAAGAAGAGGTAGCCACTTGGGGAGCATAAGCATCTCTACAAGATTACCCAAATTTGCTATTGCAAATGTTGCAGGGTACCCACCCCACCTTTAGAGTAGACATTGACTAAAAACCACTCTCTTTTCATGCTTTTGAAATAAAAATGACATAAGTATGCTTTTGTGAATAAAGTGGTTTGGGGTTCAAATATTGCTCTTTATCATTCCAGTGACTTGATCATAAAGTGCACAACTATTTTCTTTTGCCACTGCACCTCGAAAATCATTCTATAAGATCATAAAAATTAACGCTTCCTCTAGATCCAAAGGCATGTTTGAGCATGTTTTGAGCTATTATGCTGAATATTGGGGAAGAAATGCATCTTTATAGCTGTTCTAGGAGCTTTTTCAGCACCAATCTCTACTCTTTAATTTTTTGTCTTTGTGAACAATTTTTTTTTAAAGGTGGAGGGTATGTCATGTACCTAAGCACGACACATTTTTTAGGCATAAGACTCTCTGCACATTAGCTATTTATGTACGTAAGCTCATGATTTTATAGTAATCTTCTAGCCCTAGGCCTTTGGTAATATCATATTTCAATATTTGTAAAAGGCCACCTTTATGCAATAGGGACCTTATCACTTTTAGTAGTGCCTTATGCTTCAAGTTAGGGTTTTTACCTCTTTTTGATGTAAATAGAGGTTTCCCCATCTCATTTGTACTTCTTACCATTTTATCAATACAATCAACAAGCTTGTTTGGAGAAGTTTTCCTCCATTATCAAGATTTGCATATGCAATCCACCTCGTTGGGCGTGCAAGTGCCCCCACTATTTTGTGTGCTTTGAATCTTTATTTTTGTTATTTTAGCAATTATAGTTTAGTTGAATCTATTGTTGTAGTAGCAATGCCATTTTGAACACAGGCACACTGCAGAAACAAACTGCCCAAGGTCATTGATTTTCATGCAACATAGAAATTCAATAAATTGAGGTGCTATTTCGCATTTTGAAGAAATGAAATGAATCCATGTTTAAACAAGCACAACCTACTAACTATTTTTCTTGGACTGGAAACTCTCTAACTTGTGTCAATTCAGATATGTAGATATTTGTCCAAGTTCAAAGGATGAAGCTAGAGGTAGCACAATTGCGCGCTAACTGCTGAAATATTTGGAGTGGGGGGACTCCTTGCACCATGACAAGGAGGCTCTTGTCAACTCTCCTACTCCTTCCATTCCAAGCAATCTAATGAGAGGCTACGACATAGAGTTGATTTAGTTGTCCATGAAAGGTGAGAACTTTGCCAAATTTTTTGAGATTCACCCTTGTTATTTATGAGAACAAGAAGTTGCCCAGAAATGTGAAGTAGGGCAATGATGGTTGGGAGCCCACTATCTCAGATGATGAGCTGGCTAATGATGGATAGAAGCTTTCCCCCAATGACAAGGATAATCCTCCTCGTGATGCAAGTCTCATCCCCACGATTGCCTAATTGATTATTATGGTTTTGTGTGCTTATTACTTTTTGTGCTGTAATGGAAAGACTTTATGGACACTCTTCTTATGTTGACTGGCTCTTCAGGACTGATGCCTTTTTATTGTATGCCCAAGTGGTAATTTTTATAAGTTATATGCTCATGGCCAATTTTAATAGTCTCTAGGGCTTTTATTCCTAGGCGTCTCTAGCTTGTGGTGACTGCCACATTGCCCACTGTTTTTATACAAAATGCCCGATATGTACATAACTGATTTTGTTAATAGTAAAAGGAATCATTTTATTAAAAAAAGGTTGTTAAAGCTTGCGAAAGTTGCTTTAACCTGATCTAGTTTTCTAAATCATAACAACATCTCAATTACATAAATTGCCTATTTGGTGGAAAAAAGACAACGTCATTGTTCTAGAAAAAGATATGTTGCTTTGAAATCATAAAACATAACTTGCAATAAAGTTAGCAATTTAAACGCTTGGATGTATGCACTACCAATTTAATTCAAATGGCAACAATAACGCCAAAAACAACCAAGTTTCTAATCAAGATTTTGAAGACCACAATAATATAAATATAGCAATGTCATTAGAACTAGCTGGTTTGAACTGAACAAACCAGTTTTAACCAATTTTTTCCCTAACCTGATCCGAATCAGTGGTCTGAACTGATTTTAAACAAATTTGTTCATGAACCGGCAAATTCAGGTTAGGTCAGAACCGATCCAATTGGTCGGTTCAGGGACCTAAAAAAAATTAAAAAACAGCAGATTGAAAAAAAAACCTTCATCGTCTAGTCATCAAAGAAACCTTACCTTGTGCATCATCCAGTCAACAACCTTCACAGTAATGTTGTCAAGTCAACCTTCTTTTCGACGTTGTATAACTTTCAATATTAATTAGCCCCAAGGGTTAGCTCAATCGGTTGAACCATAAGACCAAGGCATGCAACCAATGGGGAGGTCATATGTCACGACTCACAAGTTCAAATACAGTTGACTCCCTCAAGGTTACCAACCATTATTGTGGCTGGCAATTGAGCCGCCCTGCATCCAACTATTCCAGGGGAAGACGGGAATCCCACGAGGTTTTCTTTGGAAAAACGCCCCAAGGATTAGCTCAATCAATTGAACCATCCACCTAAGGCATGTCGTCAACGGGGACATGATAGGTCACAGGCTCAAATCTGATCGATTCCCTTAGGGTTACCAACCACTATTGTGCCTGGCAGTTGAGCCACCTTTCATCCGGATATTCCAAGAAAGAAGAGGGAATCCCACAAGGTTTTCGTTGAGAAAAAAAACTTTCAATAATAAATACAATTAAAAGTTAAAATGGGGCCTACATTTCAAGATATTAGATGATGGAATCAAACCCATCAGACCTCACATAGAGAAGATGAAATTGGGGTGCTTTTTAGCTTTCAGCAGAACACTTAACAGTCTTTTCAAGATTTCAACATATATACAAAGCAGGACCTTGTACCCCTTCCTCCTGCAACCCTTGAACTCAGAATCGTGGGATTCTAATATTGAAACCTCGAAAGGGAATAGGTTGCTCAATGGTGCCAACTGATTTGAAACTTCAAATGGCAGTAGTTGATGAAACCATTCACCAAGAGAAAGCAAACTTCAAATTCCTTGACTCAAACGAGTTGGTCTAACAAGTCAGACTTCAGATGAGCTATGTACTCATTTGATTAAAGTGTGGAAAATTTGTACTCTAGAGGCCATTTACAGCCTCTACATTTATTTAGGTTCTTTCAGAACTTTAATTTTATGTATCTTGGAACTTATATCTGAATGTAGTTTTGTTATTTGCACCATTACATGTAAATATAAATAAGCAAACTTTGCATATTTTGTGTCTAATGGTTTGGATTTACATTCATATACATGAATATTTATTTTTATTAAAATTTGAATATTTTATATACTTTTCGTTCAACCAACCAGTACTTCGTCCGATTCAGGTCTGGTTAGTAATTTTTTAGGCTAACCAGTTCTGGTTTGTAATTTTTGGGCAAACCAGTTCTGGTCCAGTTCCAATTTCGATAACTTTGAAATACAATCACCCATTATGTCAGAGGTATTGTTGGGTAAATTACCTCGCTCGATACAGCTCATTAATAAAGTAAAACAAATGCTGTCAATATCCATATATGAAAAAAAATTGAACAATCAAATATCTAAAATAACACAAGAACATCGCTAGAACCCAAATCAAATACAGACATACGCTTCAAGTTGAATGCTTACCATTTGCCCAACTACAGCCGTGACAACAGTTGCTGGATCAAGGAAAGGGACATCAGATGGAGCAACAACACTCACACTTTCTACCACCTGTCACCACCATTAATAGGAAAAACTCAAATTCAATGCCAAACTAAACAGCTTGCGTAGATTTCTCTCGTTTGCAATGGCATTGTTGCAATTTGAAAAGGCATCCAATTTCCAAATAATGTCACTATCCTTCCCTTAGGGATTTTCTCTATAAGCATACCCCTGTCTTTTGTGTATCTTTTCCATGCTAACTATGCAGTTAATGGACTTGTTCTCTCGGATATTGGAACTTCAGTTCTCTTGGTTAGACATAATCATGTTCACTATATTTGGTTAGACTATTCAATAATTCATGCAAATTTTTCCACTTAAAAACAAAGCTGACACTGAAAATAAGAAACATACAAGGTCTCCGGCAGAATCCTGTTCATTAGCAAGGTCCTGAAGAAACCATGATGCACTTTGGTTATCTGCAACATCATGCTTTAGGTCCAGTAGCTCAACAATCAGGCTTTCGTCACGATTCGGATCCGCAAATACCTCCTTCACAAATCAAACAGAATTTTGCTATAGATGAAGTTACATGTGAGTAGTAATTTTGAGCTTCATACGGTGCTATCTTTCAAAGTAGATGCACCAATAGCATTAGCCGCTGCCATGCATATGGCTTAAGCCCATGCTATTTGATATTGTGGAAAAAGTTAACTACCTCTACCTTACAAAGTGCCCCAGCGATCGCTAGAGCAAACCCACTTCATGCAAAAAACTAAAATTCTGACAACTAGTTTAAAATAGTGAACCGCCAATATCCAGAACAAACCGACTTCATTAAAAAATTGGACAAATAATTTGTTTTGCACACATTAACTATCATACAGGATCTCCCATTCATAAGCTGTCAACAGAAAGTGGCACCTGATGATCCGGAACCTCTCTTATGTTGCTCAGATCCTACATGGCCAAACAAGAACAAAATGCTCTTTCAGTTATCTCCATTAATCCCAGTCAAATCACGAGAGTACACTTGAAATTACTATTTCAAGGCTCACAATTAAAGTAAATTTACTTTTTAATGCATGTCTGCAATTCGACCAAATATTCGTTTTTCATTCTCCAATTCGATTGCTCGGATTCTAGGGGAGTTTCTCGGTTTTAAATCACCTGATGACCTATCTGCTTTAACAGTGATGACTCCCATACATTGCATACCTGAAAACGCTGGGGAAATGTACAGGCAATGGCGCCTCCGAACAAAGGACGCTCCACGCACGGCTCTACGGGCACTGCAAAATCTGGCATTTCTGTAATTGCGTCCCTTTCTTCCTCACTCCTTCTCGTTCCCTTCTCGTCCTTAATGTTAATCGCCTCCCGCGCTAAATGCAAATCTAATTTAGATGGCATATAGATGTGGAACGTAGATTGAATTATGTATGAATTCGGTGCGTAAAATCAAAGCTAAGTTTTATACAATCTTCCTCTTCGATAATTTCGGCTACGTTGCTCCATCTCGCTTCCATTAGGTTATGGCAAACAAACGCCTTTGTTTGCAATCAGCTGATACATCCACCCCTTATTGACTCGGCATCACTCCACATAGATAAAGCTTTGCTAGACTCGTTTATCTTTGTCATTATGGCATGTGCATATATTAATAGAAAAATTAAATTTTTTGTGTGCCATAGTTGATGTGATTAAGGGTAGATGTTATTAAAATGTATATGACTTAGGGTAGGTAGTCTTAGCCATGACTATAAGGGATATTAGCTTTTTTGCATATATTATTTGGGGTGAAACCACTATTTGGTCTTGGGGTAATGCTTAAAACTATTTTTGGTTGGCTAAGAGCTCATCTTCCTCACACATATGGATGCAGGTCAACGGCCTAAGATCCAAAGTCATCTAATAGGAGTAACTCTGACATGAGTAAAAGTGTGTCCCCTTATGAACCACTAGCAGGTTATTTTAAGTGGTGTGGTTTTCCTTAAATAATGGTGATGAGTTAGCATGCATTCACGAATAGCAACCAATGATAATTGTCATCATATTGGTTGATAAGTTTTGCCACCTTCGAAAAAACATAATGTGAAATTAAAAAATAAAATAAAAACATTTTATGCTAGACAAAATTTCCATGGTTTTTGTTTTTGAAACTATGTAGTCATTTGAATTTTCTTATGAAATCTAGTTCTTGTTTAAAATGTGAAATCACATAGAACTAAACATTAAGTAGCTATTGTTGCTACACATTTCAATCCTATAAAGTATGTTATTTTTGTAACTGGTTTTTCTTTATTTATGGATTCTTTGTACAAATGTGGGTGGCTTTTATCCTAGTGTAGTGGTCTTCTTCCCTCAAACAGTACTCACCATGAGAATCTAGTTTATTATAATATGTTGAAGGTGTAACATATGGATTTTGCACTTTAGTACTCACATGCACCTACCCACATGGACATATCAAAATGTGACCTATTTTTGTGTCTTGTGATGCACAACTTGTCTGATGATGACATTGGTACTCTCATACTTCATGTAAATGCTCTTCCATGTTGTACCACTCTCCCTCGAGTGGTCTCTTCACGATTCGTGTGCTTCATTTTAGGTGGACCCATTTGAAGAAGATTGAAAGGTCGTAATTAAGGGGTGAGCTAGTAAGGGGTCACATGTCTTAGCTTAGATGTGCGACCTCCTTGGGATGTCTACCACTTAGGTAGGGTCCCTTATCTCCTCCTCTCTTCTCCTCCTCTCTTGTCTCTATCCTTTGATCATTGGTTTGACTCTACTAGACCTTTTGAGGCACACACTTAAGACACTCCCCACTTATTGAGATATGTCTTGGGCTCTACACCCTCAATCTACCCACCTTCATTTCGGGGCCTCAATGCCTCAAATTCACTCAAGCACGTTTTAATAGGGGTTCCACTAGGTCAATCCTTCCTTTCCCCTTCCTAATTTCTTGGTGCCAAGTGCACCATAGCTTTCATAAACCATACCGCAACTATAAGTTGCAACTCGTAGAACTAAGTCATGTGTTTTTCAAAGGAACTACCTGCAATACATGGCCTAAACTTGTGGTTCAAGGTCAAAACCCATGATACACTTCCAACGAGCATCATACTTTGCCTAATGACTGTGTTAATGTTCACTTACACCTTGAGGTTGTTTCCTAACCTATTTATATCACTTTCATCCTCTTTGTAGAGTCTCCCAAACTACTGAACCCTTGGATTTCTCCTTCTTTCTCTTATTATCTCTCGAGAATAGTTCTAGATTGACATTGAATATTGATCTAGCTCCTCCACTCCTTCTCCACACTCTTGGGCTACTTGTCCCTGTAATCTCTAGTGCCTCTACAAGTACATATTTCTTTTGGTTTCTTCCTTGAAGGTTTCTTGTCTTGGGGCATCTCCATCAGTGTTGTCCCCTCTTACAACCTTGAAAATTTGACTCTTCTAACTCGAGGGAGGCTCCAATATAGCTAGGGTAAGGGAGATTTCTCTTCTTTGAGGACACATTGGGTCACCATCCTTTACTTTATTGTTTCATTATTTTGCATGATAAATATAGTGTGTTATGTTGCATTGTATTGGAGATTAAGATCAAGTTTGTTTTGCATGAAGGTGTCATAGTTTGTGCACATATATTTAGGTGGGGTAACACTCTCTTGGAGGTATGTCACAACACTTGTCTTCATCCCAAACAACTTCACCACCTACAACACCATTTTTTCGAGTTTGTTCCTTTCTTTTCAACTCTCTTTACAACAATTAGGTTAATTATCCCACCAAAGAAAATCGATAAATTAACTCTAGTTAGTTTGTTGTTCTTTCCTATTTGGTGCAAAACCCTAAGTGAATTACCAAAATTGATCTACAACCCTAGGTAACCTAACCACCCTAAAACCCTAATTAATCTAGAGGCCTTCTCTCTATCTCTTCTCTTCCTCTCTTCCCATCCAGGGGTTTCTCAAATTTACCCCAAAATAAGAGTGCCACACTCCTCCTCCTCCTCATGGTGGTATCAGACACCACTCTAACTAACATGCTGTTTAGTGACTCCACTACACATATATTTAGGTGGGGTAACACTCTCTTGGAGGTATGTCACAACACTTGTCTTCATCCCAAACAACTTCACCACCTACAACACCATTTTTTCGAGTTTGTTCCTTTCTTTTCAACTCTCTTTACAACAATTAGGTTAATTATCCCACCAAAGAAAATCGATAAATTAACTCTAGTTAGTTTGCTATTTGTTAGTTTGTTGTTCTTTCCTATTTGGTGCAAAACCCTAAGTGAATTACCAAAATTGATCTACAACCCTAGGTAACCTAACCACCCTAAAACCCTAATTAATCTAGAGGCCTTCTCTCTATCTCTTCTCTTCCTCTCTTCCCATCCCAGGGTTTCTCAAATTTACCCCAAAACCAAGTGGCAATTACACTCCCTCCCTCCTCCTCATGGTATCATGGTGCCTCACTCTAACTAACATGCTACATTTTAGTGACTCCACTAAGGATTTATGTCAACCCATCCCTCTTGAAGCAAAGGCTCTCTCCTCTCTCCTCCTCCTTCTCTTATTCTTTGAACTACGAAGTCCTCTCTCGCTTCTTTTAGCTTGTTCTACCTTAGTTTCTTGCATCTTAGCACTAATAAGCTCTATCCTTCAAACATGTCAAACCTATCTCACCTAATTCAAATGAACAATATTAATATGGCCCCTAGTGCTTATCCAAGTACGCATACAACCATTCCCAGGTGACATTATGACATAGAGAACCTTCCTCCCTCTTTCTACATGACCAAGCTAGACATGGAGGATTTTCACCACTTCCAAGAAGTCACAAACAATCGGTCCATGCCAAGATTATCATACAACTTTACCCCTCCTTCTATCCAATCAAACATCCAACCTATCACCCCATGTGGGGTATTTGATGAATTCATGGCCTACATGGGACAATTGCAAGAACAAATCCTTAAAGAATTTACAAAATTTAGAGACTCTTTGAGGAACCAAGAGCCAAGCTTAGTAGGTAACCCAAGATGGACCAACTCAAGCATCCCTTTCTATTCAATCTTATGTTCTCCAAGAGATGTAAGAAGCATGGGTCCTCCTCACATGAACCAAGTTCACATCCAATGAATCATGTTGACTTAGATGATCGTCCTTTTCCTATTTCAAACAAGTAGTGCAACTATCACACTACATTTTAATGTCTTGTAAGGTACCAGATGTTAATATGCAACGTAGAAATAAGTTTGTTATAACAATTGTTGACAGAAAGAGTAAAAGTGAGATCACAATGACACAATTGATTCCAAAAATGATACCTTTGTTATCTCGGTAGCCAAATTCACTTTCCTCTTCAAGGTGGCAACCTTCAACAAAGCAAAGCTCAAGTACAAAATACTTCTCAAGAAAAAACTTTTCCATGCTTTATACTCCTATTTATATTATTTATATTTTCTAGAGAACGTTCTAGAAGAAGATCTTTATGAAAGCAGAACCTTCTATTAAGTCTTCTTACATTAAACATGTTCACATTATTTCATAGGCCTTGTTTACTAATGTCAACCTTTTTTACATAGAAAAACATATTATGCTATCCACTCGAGGGGTTAGGGAGGTTAGGATCCTACCATGCCCTTCTTCTTGAAAAACATCCTTGTCCTCAAGGCTTGAGATGGGGAAATTGTTGCAGAATGGCAGTCGGCTCCCATGTGGAATCCTTCAGTTGTGTATCCTTCCACTGAAATAAGACTTCCTTGATGGTGCGTTGACAAAGACAACACTCGTGGTGGTCCAAGACTGCTTGGGGATACAACTAAATGGATCCTTCTTCATTCAATTCAAGGAGACTAGTCTGAGTCTGCCACTTAGTTCCAATCACTTTCTTCAAGCAAGAAACATGAAAAACAAGATGGACCTTAAAGTGACTGGGGAGAGCTAACTTGTAGGCCACAGGTCCCACACTCTTGAGAATTGTACAAGGTCCATAAAAATTGGGAGCGAGTTTCTGACACTTATCATCTTTGAGGGATGTTTGCTCATAAGGTTGCAAATAAAGAAACACTCAGTCCCCTTTAGCAAATTGGCATTATGAATGACCTTGATCGGCTTGTTGCTTCATGTGATTATGAGCCATGACCAAATTCTCTTTGAGGGTACGGAGAATGAAAACTTAGACTGTAAGGGTGTTGTCAATATCCTGGACCTTGGAGACACTAGGCAAGTAGGAGAATATAAAAGGTGGCCTTTGATCCTAGGCCACCTTAAAGGGATTCATGTGAGTGGAAACATGGTAAGATGTGTTGTACCAACATTCAACTAGTGGCAACCACTGAGCTCATTGAGTTTGTTTATCTGACGTGAAACACGTCAAATATGTTTCGAAGAACTTATTGAAAACTTCAGTTTGACCATCAATATGAGGATGACAGGTCATGCTGAGATGCAATTGGGTTCCCTTGAGCTTGAACAATTCTTTCCAAAATTTGCTGGTGAAAGTTAGATCACAGTCGAAGATAGTGGGGAATTCCATGAAGTTTGAAGATATTATCCATGAAAATTTGAGCCAGTATGGAAGTTGTGAAAGGGTGTTGGAGGGCACATAAATGAGCATATTTGGAAAGGTGATCGACGACAACCATGATGACTCATTTATTTATAAATTGGGGTAATCCAATAATGAAGTCCATAGAAATATTCGTCCATATAGCATGTGGAATATGTAGAGGTTGGAGTGTGCCTAGAATTTTGATTGTTTCACCCTTATTACGTTGACAAGTATCACATTTGACCACAAAAGCGTGGATGTCTTATTTCATGACTTCCTAGAAAAAAGAATGTTTGATCCTTTCATATGTTTTGTGAAAAATTGAATACCCTGTTGTTGGTGAAGCGTGAAGTTCAGAGAGCATAGTGGATTTAAGATGAGAATGTTTGCTTAAATATAAACAATCTTTATAGTGAAGCTCCTCATCGTGCCAAAAGTAACCCAAAGATGCCTAAGGATCTTGTTGCAATTGATGGATCATGCGAGAAAGTTGGGGATCTTTGAACCATTATTGGCAAACTAATCCTAACCAATCTGCTACAATGAAGGAGAGGGAAAAGAGGGACCCATCTTCTTCATATTTCATTTAAAGAGCATTAGTAACCGCATTTTTCTTTTCCCTTCTTGTAAATGATCTCGTAATCATAACCGAACATCTTGGTCAACCATTTATTTTTCTAAAGGGAGAAAATTCTTTGTTCCAACAAATATTTGAGGCTATGATGATCAGTTTTATTTGGAAGTGTTGCTGCAACAAGTAAGGATGTCAGAGATCCACTACATGTAAAATAGGAAACATTTCCTTTTCATAGGTGGATTTTCCCAAGTGTCTCTTAGATAATTGTTTGCTAGTGAAAGCCAGGGGTCTTCCATCTTGCATGAGAACGACCCTAATGCCTTTCCTAGAAGCATCACATTTTAGAACAAAAGTCTTTGTGAAGTCAAGAAATGCCAAAACAAGAGTCGTATGCATAGCCTCTTTCAAGGCTTGGAGGGATTGATCAGCATCTGGAATCCAACTGAAACCATTCTTTTTAAGAAAAGAAGTGAGGGGGATGCAATTTTACCATGGTTTTGAACAAACTTGCGATAATACCCAGTTAAACTGAGGAAACCTCTCAAACTTTTAAGAGTTTTAGGACGGGGCCAATCCTTTGTAGCTTCTTTTTTTTAGGATCCACACAGACACCATCCTTGCCAATAATATGGCCCAAGTACTCTACTTCTTCAGCTCCAAAAGCACATTTAGACTATTTGAGAAAGAGTTTGTGATGAGACGGTAAATGTAAGACTTGATCCACATGGGTTATATGGGCTTGCCAAGTTTTACTATAAATGAGGATATCATCAAAGAATACTAGTACAAACTAAAAGATCAAAGGGCGGAAGACGTGATTCACAAGGCCTTGGAAAGTGGAGGGTGTGTTACACAGGTCTAAGGGCATGACCAAGAACTCATAATGGCCTTCATGAGATCGAAAGGAAGTTTTGGGAATATAAAATCCTCTTCCATATGTATATGGCGGTAGATAGAAAGTAGATCAAGTTTGGCAAATAATTGAGCACCACTCAGTTCATCAAAAAAATCATCAATGATAGGAATGGGAAATTTATATTTGACAGTAATTTTGTTGAGGACTCAAAAAAAAGGGCACATGCACCACGTACCTTATTTCTTGAGTACCATGATGACAAGAGAAGAGTAAGGGCTAGTACTAGGGCGGATAACAACCCCCACGAGCAATTCCTTAAAAATTTTCTCAATTTCATTTTTTTGGGCAAAGGGGTGAACATTGGGAGGAAGACTACTAGGGACAAGTGGGATGGAATGATCATAGATGCCATGGGAAGGAGGAATCCCTTGGGGATTGCCAAAAATAGATTAGTGTTTAGAGAGGAGAAACTAGTGTTCAAGATGAACAGTGGGTGAAGAGGTCTCAACTACTTGAATGTCATGAAATTGGTCAATAATGTCGGAATGACCTTTTTTAGGAGTTTCTCCATTCGTTGTGAATTGATAATCTCAAAGGAACCTATGGTGATGCCTTGTAAGTGGTACTATTGTCCATCCTATTGGAAATGCATGTTTAGTTCCTTGAAGTCCATGGTGATGGGGCCTAGTGTGTGTAACCCTTCAACACCCAGAACAATGTCACAGCCACCCATGGCAATAGCATACATGTGGGATTTTAGGTGATAATGACCAATTTGCAGTTGCACATTTTCACAACGAGCCCCACATTTCATGGAACCTCCATTAGCAACCATTATTTGAAAATTATTGACTACACAAATATAGCACAGGGTCTCTTGAGCAATGCAACAATGAACAAAATTATGGGTGATGCCATTGTCAACCAAGATAATTATTTTAAATTATTGATATACCTAATTAACTTAAGAGTTTGGGGAGTAAAGATACCAGTGAAAGCATTTAGAGAGATCAACGGTTCAACTTTAGATGGATCAGAGGGTGGGCTAGGATCATTGACTTGGGGTAGTGCTTCAAAAGGGGAAACATCTCCATCCTCTTCAGAAATGTCCTCAGAAATGGCCATAAAAATATTTTTCTCCTCACACTTGTGCCCTAGAAAATATTTGTCATCACAGTCATAACAAAGACCCTTAAGTTGGTTTTCATTGATTTATGCTCGTGTCAATTTCTAGGTCTTAAGAGGAGGGGAAGGAGGGGTGGAATTGGTGGGTCGAGAGAGGGGAATAAAGGAGGACTTTCTGATTTGGGAAGAGACAACTTGTTGTGCTTCCTTGGCGGGGTGAGTAGTGACAAGCTAGGTCGGGGGGTGAGCCATTAGGACATGAGCTTGAATGTCATCCTTAAGGCCACTAATAAAACATTCATGTAAAAAGGTGTGTGACAGGCCTTCAATTCAGAAATCTAATTGCTCAAAAGCAATGATATATTATTCCATCGTACCAGAATGTTTCATCTTGGTCAAACGACCCTAATTATGTGTGTCAATGTCAAAGCATTCATAAAGGTCTGCAACAAATTAGGTCCAAGCAAGATATCCTCTGTGTGAATTTTTATGCCATTTCCACCATTGCCAACATTTAGGATCCAAATAAAGGACACCAATGCGAAGTTTGGTTAACTCATCAATAATGTCATGCACAAAGAAATAATGTTCCATTTGAGTGACCCAACCTGTGGGGTACGAGCCATCAAATTTATTCACCTCAACTTTGGGAAGACACAATTCACGATGAAGGGGTTAGAATGAAAGGCCATGGAATGGGAGGAGTCAACACCTTTGGGGTGTTAAGGTTGTTCAGAGGAGGTAGGGCCTTGGAATTGACTCATCACAATTGTCAAGTTTTTCACATCTGCAGAGTAGGCTATCAAGTTTTTGACCTATTGAGAGAGGGTTTAAAATTTGGAATTGAGGGTAGAAATATTAGAAGTGAGTCTCTTGATGTCATTCTTGGTCTGGTTGTGGGTTGTGTCCATGGCAAGGATGTGGTTGTCAAAGTATTGGTTGTAGTTGTGGGCCATTTGGGCTATAAGCAAGCAAGGATAGGGATGGTGGGTCCACAGAAAAATAGGTTAGGAGTGAGGTGTACCACGATGATCATGACGAAGAGATTAATCCAATGGAATAGGTCCCAAAGAAGGGTGTCAGGGAGGGTGGGTGGTTCCATGGAGAAAAAAAGGCTTATAAGTGATGGGTACCACTGCGATTAGTGCAAATAGAGGAATTTGGTGTGATAGGTTCCAAATAAAGGTTTCAGTAGGACAACCATACTCTTTCTTTTACTCCTGCAGAGTTATACCCATGTTTGAATAATAGTGCAGTGACATAATGCCCAAATTTTTAATAGTTAAAAATGTGTAGTAATTTCACAACTTGGGTGCAGAAAGCAAGGTTGCATTGCAAAATGTCCACTCTGTTTATGTTCTGTTCTGGTTCGACAACAAGGGTTAGGTTTTTTAGGGTTCCTATGGACAAGGGTTTTCCCTATGTTATAGCTCTTTGATGTATCATCAGGGTCCAACAATATTACTCGACATAATATCTCAAGGCTCTAACTAAGGAGGCTATGTTATACCCTTATTGTACTACTTGATTACCCACGTACACGAGAGTAGTCTTCCCGAGTGTTATTCTCGGTGCCACTATAGTATTCAGGCAGTCAAGTGGTAGACTATAGTTGGTTTAAGGAGACTTATGGGACTCACTATATACCCGAAGTACATGAGAGTGAATGGTCGTGTACATGTGTTGTCTAATGCGGTACTACTCAAAGTAGTGTCCACAAGGGTTATAGAGGTTTCCAACAAGGTGAAATAAAGTTTCGAGTAACCATGTGAAACCGTATGTATTTCCTGCGTGTATGATTCCACAACCACAATTTCACCCGTCGATCGACATATCATTGTGCTTTAAATACACCAACAATACACGTCTCTAACCTGGAATTTTTTTGTCTAAAACACTGCAGAGGAAAGTGATTTGATACCACTTGTAAGTATCGGATTTTAATATGCATAGCATAAATAAGTTTGTTATAACAATTGTTAACATAAAGAGCAAAAGTGAGAGCACAATGACACAATTGATTCCATAATTGATACATTTATTATCTCGGTAGCCAAGTTCACTTGCATCTTCGATGGGGCAACCACCAACAGAGCAGAGCTCAAGTAAAAAACATTTCTCATGAATTTTTTTTCCATGCTTTCTACTCCTATTTATATTATTTTTATCTTCTAGAGAACATTATAGAGGAAGATATTTCTAGAAGCGGAACCTTCTATTAAGTCTTCTTACATTACATGTGTTCACATTATTTCATAGGCCTTATTTACTAATGTTGCCCTTTATTATATAGAAAATCATATTATGCTATCCACTTGAGGGGTTATGGAGGTTGGGACCCTAACATGTGTCCTTCAACAAATAAGTTATTCCTCTTTCTGACAAGGCTCGTGATCCACCAACCTAATCCAAGTTTATACAACTCAACACGACACCTCTCCAAGACAAGTTATTTCATTGCAACTATACACTATTTCCCCTCAACCAAACCCTAGTCTGAATCAGTGAAATTTGGATTACTTCCACCAACTCAAGGTTGAGGTGATATGCCTCACAATTTTCATGATACTTTTCCCTATTTCATTTTTTATGCTAACATTAACCTTTTGAATTTTAGAGACTTGACCTTCTTTATCACACTTTAACATGATGAGTGGTTTGCTACCAAGATTGCCTCGATGTCTCCTCCTCCTCCTTTTCTCCCCCGAGGATAGGTGACCTTGTTCCTTGGAGATTTTTTGTTTCATAACATCTTTCATTCTAAGAAGACCTTTCTATCCTCCATATTCTCCCTTTCTCTTGTCCTCTCTCACCTCCTCTTGTCCTTAGCCAACCCTCTCCATCATGGATGACTCTGTCCATCTCTCTTTCTCTCACTCCTTCACCTTCCCTCTCCTCCCCCACTCAACTCAAGCCTTCTCCTTCACTCGAGGTAGGTTTCTTCCCTATTTTATTTCTTCCTTTAGGATGGTGTTGCCATCTTCCTCCATATTCAAGTAGCTCCAACCTACTTCATGGCTATCTAATGGATCTACTATGATACTGCAGATGAAAGTGCTTTGATACCGCTTGCAAGGTACTTGGTTTTAATATGCAGAGCAAAAATAAGTATGTTATGACAATTGTTAACATAAAGAGCAAGAGTGAGAGAACAATGACACGATTGATTTCATAAATGATACCTTTATTATCTCGGTAGCCAAGTTCACTTGCCTCTTTTAGGGGGAAACCACCAATAGAACATAACTCAAGCAAAAAACACTTCACAAGACAAAACATTTCCATGCTTTCTACTCCTATTTATACTATTTCTATCTTCTAGAGAACATTGTAGAGGAAGATGTTTCTAGAAGTGGAAGCTCCTATTAAGTCTTCTTACATTAGTATATGTGTTCAAATTATTTCATAGGCCTTATTTACTAATGTCGACCTTTATTATATAGAAAAACATATTATGCTATCCACTTGAGGGGCTGGGGAGGTTAGGACCCTAACACGTTTCCTTCAAAAAATAAGTTATTCCTCTTTCTGATAAGGCTCGTGATCCACCAACCCAATACAAGTTTATACATCTCAACATGACACCTCTCCAAGACAATTTATTTCATTGCAACTATACATTATTCCTCCCCAACCAAACCCTAGTCGGAATCGGTGAAATTTGGATTACTTCCACCAACTCAAGGTTGAGGTAACATAACCTCACAATTCTCACGATACTTTTCCCTTTTCATTGATTATGTTAAAATTAACCTTTTGAATTTTAAATACTTGACCTTCTTTGCCACACTTTAACTATGATGAGTGGTTGTCTACCAAGATTGCCTCGATGCCCCCTCCTCATCCTTTTCTCCCTCGAGTAATGGTAGAAGTGTCCTCAGACACACACTTTTATTAAATAAGAAAA
>SNQJ01S0115806.1:0-13218 GCA_010110895.2 Picea sitchensis | reverse complement strand
CGACACCTTTCTAGAGTCATATATTTTACAACAATATTCTATTTCTAAATGTCTCCATTTATTAATCAAATATTCTAGATTATTAATTTGATATTCTAAATTAATAATCATTTTATTTTAACTTATTAAACTATGATATTTGTATTTTGGATTATCTAACATTCCCCCCTATGATCCAAAGATACATTACAACAAATACCAAGTTCATCCCTGAACTTAGTGAATTTTATTCTGCCAAGAGGTTTCGTGAAAATGTCAGAGATTTGATCTTCTGAAGGACAATAAATTGGCTTGATGACATCTTTTGCAATGAGTGATCTGATATGATGATACTTGGTGTCCACGTGCTTTGTCTTTGAATGAAAAATTGGATTCTTGGCAAGTTTAATGGCTGACTGGCTGTCGATGAATAATGATGTAGCTTCTGCTTGAGAAATGCCCAAGTCCTGTAAAATTCTGCGTAACCAAACAATTTCACATGTTGCTTCCCATGCTGAGATGTATTATGCTTCTGCTGTAGAAGTAGCCATTGTAGCTTGTTTCTTACAATTCCAAGACACTGCTGATGTACCCATGTTCATTAAATAGCCTGATGTTGATGCTCAATCATCAATACTTCCGACAAAGTCGGCATCTGAAAATCCACCAAGTACAAAATTTTTAGTCTTTTTGTAAAGAAGACCAAAATCTTTTGTTCCTTGGATATATCAAAGAACTCTTTTGGCTGCATTCCAGTGGTTGTCCCGTGGTTGTTGCATAAAACATGAAATAATACTGACTGCATAAGATAGATATGGGCAAGTGTTTGTCAAATAAATCAAGCTGCCAATCAACTGTCTATAAATAGTGTTGTCTACCAATCCCCCCTTCAAATTTTGAAAGTTTCAAGTTTTGTTCCATAGGGGTAAGAGATGGTTTGCAATCCTGCATGCCAAACCGCTGAAGAATTTTTGTTGCATACTTACTCTGAGAAATGAAAATATGATGTCGATGTTGGAATACTTCAATGCTAAGATAGTAGTGAAGGAGTCCCAAATCTGTCATCTTAAAACCTGCATGTAATTCCTTTTTCACCTGTTCAATATGATCATCATTGTTTCCTGTAATGATCAAATCATTGACATACATAATAAGAATCATTAGATAAGGACCCTGTTGACAAATATACAAAGTATCATCAGATTCACTATGTTGAAAACCAACCTTCCTAAGGTATTCATCCATTTTGATATACCAAGCTCGGGGAGCTTGCTTTAACCCATATAAAGCCTTAATTAATTTGTAGACTTTATGTTCCTGCCCTGCAATTTCAAAACCTGGTGGTTGTTGCATATATACATCTTCCTGTAAGTCCCCGTTGAGAAAAGCACTTTTTACATCCATTTGATGAACTTTCCAACCTTTCTGAGTGGCCAATGCAAGTGTTAATCGGATGGTATTCCATTTAGCTGTAGGAGCAAAAGTTTCCCCATAATCAATGCCTTCCTGCTGTGCAAAACCTTTAGCCACAAGTCGTGCTTTATACTTGTCAATTTTGCCATGTTGGTTGTATTTAATTCTGTAAACCCATTTTCATCTGATGGGTTTAACACCTGTAGGACAATCAACAAGTTTCCAAGTGTTGTTGATATTCCTCAACCATAGCCTGTTGCCATTCTTTATGTTTTACTGCTTCTTTGTATGTGGAAGGTTCAGTAAAATAGTTTGCTACCAAGGCAAAATTCCCTTCATTGTTGTGTGATCCCCTTGTTCCTATTTTATTATGCTCATCAGGCCTTACATCTTTTAAAAGTTGAACTGCCCATTTTGGTAGTTGATGTTCACTGGTTTGGGGATCTGAATTACCATTATTGTAAATTGGATTAATGTAAACTGATGTTCGTCGATCAGTTGAAGATTATGGTGGCGGAGAATCATTGTCAGATGAACTGTCGTTGCTAGGAGAGTCAGATGAACTGTTGGAAGACCCATATGATGTTGTCGAAGTAACGGGACTGGATGTATCATCTTCAAATGAAGGAAAATCAAGTTCATACCAATTATGTGAATTTGGTTGATTTGGCACTTTTCTTTGTCTTTGATTTCCTTTAGTTTCTAACTTTTGAAGAAGACTTTCTATTTCTTCAGCACTCTTACTTTCAGTTTCATCAAAAACTACATCCCTGCTCACAATTAATTTTCCATTGGACAAAAGTCGATACCCTTTCTTCTCATCAGAATACCCAATCATTTTGCATTTCAAGCTTCTTGAGTCAAGCTTAGTTCGTTTTTCTTTTGGAACTAAGGCATAACATACTGATCCAAAAACTCTAAAATGTTTAACTTGAGGTTTGAAACCAAACCATGCTTCATAAGGTGTGATTCTGTCCAAAGAAGTAGTTGGAGATCTGTTCCTTAAGTAGATAGTTGTATGGATTGCTTCTGCCCAATATGTAGAACTTAACCTTTTAAAGCTTAACATGGATCTTGCCATTCCTAACAAAGTGTGATTCATTCGTTCTGTGACTCCATTTTACTGAGGAGTGTAGAAATTAGTAAGATGTCTTCTTATCCCATTGTCTTGTAATAAGTTTTGAATTCAGTAGAAGTGAATTCTCCGCCATTATTTGTCCTGAGAGTGCCTATCTTTTCTTTAACTTCGTTTTCAACAAGTTGACGAAAAATCTTAAATTTTTCAAATACTTCTGACTTTTGCTTCAAGAAGTAAACCCAATTTATTCTACTGAAATCATCAACAAAGAGTAAAAAATATTTGCAACCACCGAAAGAAGTTTCTAGGGGTCCACAAACATCACTGTGAACTAGTTGCAACCATCGATTTGCACGCCATGAACTTGTTGAAAAACTCTCTCGACTCTGTTTGCCATAAATGCATGCTTCACATTTTGAAGTTTCCTTTTTGAAAGTTGGAAGTCCCTTAACCATCCCTTGTTTTTGCAATTGAGAAAGACTTTCAAAGTTAAGATGTCCATATCTCACATGCCACAATCTCATGGGGCAAATACCTGTACTTGTTGTTCCTGTAAAGTCTGAATGCCTTGGAATAACCATCCCTTTCATCCGTAACAGTTTTCCATCTTCATAACCTATCATCATTGTTTGCATATTCTGTTTGACTGAATTAATCTTAACCAAGCCATCTTCCATAATCACCTGATGTCCTGCTTGTCGAATCGTGACTAAAGATAACAAATTATTTTTAAAAGTGGGTAATACAATACATTTGAAATCATTCTTCCTCCAATATTAGGTAAATAAAATTTAACTATACCTTTTCCATAAGGAGTATGTTTGGTATGATCTGCAAGAAAGACGGAGTTAAGATGGCATTCTTGAAAATTCCAAAAAAATCACGTCTGAAAGTCATGTGTTGAGATGCTCCTGAATCTAAAATCAAAGCATCTTCATAATCACTTTTAAAATCAGTGGAAAGATGTAATGTTGAAGATGAGGTAAACACATATTCTGAACCATCATCATTTCGATCATTTGCAAATTGTGTTGTGTTTTGATGAAACTTGGAAATTTTATCAATGGAAGTGTGACAATCTTCTGCATAATGACCAACTTTCTTACATCTTCTACAAACAATTTGACTGAAGTCTCTCCCTCTGTCGAAATTATGTCCTCTGCCCCTGCTTTGACTTCTGTGTGGAGTTTGTCCTCTGCCTTGACTGTTGCCTTGAAAATAGCCTCTGCCTTGACTATTTCCTCTTGCGTGAAAATATCCTCTGCCTTGACTGTTTCCTCGACCTTGAAAATACCCTCTGCCTTGATTGTTTCCTCTGCCTTGAAAATTGTTTTCTCTAGTTTGGCTTCGACCACAACCTTGTACAAAATTTCCTCTTCCTCTGTTGCTATAACTGTCACTTGAAGACTTACTTGTGTTGGCTTCTATGAAAAAAATATCTTCCCCAACTTGCTTTTTCTTTCCAAAAGTTTTGTTGTGTTGAGATAACAGTTCACTTAGTTCATCAAATGTAAGCTTATCTAACTTGCCAGTTACTTGTAAAGTTTCCAAAAAATGTGTATAGGAAGAAGGCAATCCAACGATTAAAATTGTGGTCATGAAACTATCATCTATTGCTTGAAAACCAACCTTTACTGTTTCCTCAGCCTTGAAAATTGTTTTCTCTACCTTGGCTTCGACCACGACCTTGTAAAAAATTTCCTCTTCCTCTGCTTCTAGAACTTTCAGTTGAATATTTATTTGTGTTGGCTTCTATGAAAAAAATATCTTCCCAAACTCTAGCTTTTCTTTCCAAAAGTTTTGTTGTGTTGAGATAATAGCTCACTTAGTTCATCAAATGTAAACTTGTCTAACTTGCCACATTTGTAAAGTTTCCACAAAATGTGTATAGGAAGAAGGCAATCCAAAAATTAAAATTATGGTCATGAAACTATCATCTATTGCTTGAAAACTCGCATTTAATATTTCCTTTAATGTTCTTAAGCCTGGAAATATATTCATGTACATCACCTCCTTCAGTCAATTTCTGTTGAAGCAACTTTAAATGAAGATCAACTTTCTTTGATTTAGGATGAGTATCAAATAAATCTTTAAAAACTTTCAAAGAAGACCATGCATCAATAGTATTTTCAATGTGAACATACATCCCATCATTAACTGAAGATTTAATAAGTGCCAATGCTTTGCATTTTTAACTTCCCATTTTGCTAATGTAGCTTCATCTGTCAGCTTAGTTGGCTTAGTATCTTCATCACATATATCATGCCAAAGTTCATTGTAATGAGAGTACTTTCAATGAGACGCTTCCATGTCTTGTATGATTTTGTGCCTCCAAGTTTATCTGAGTCGGAGAACAAATACCACTTCGACATTGCAGTGTTGAATCTTCGCACCAAAAAGGAATCAAGCAAAGATATATCAAGATGAGAAACACACTAGACACATCACACAAAATGATCTATCGTGGATTGGCCTTGACCCTCGTATATTCGTTGAAAAAAGGAAAAAATGGTTGAGCTTTGTACTTGGCTCTAGTAAAATTCCAAGTAACTTTCAAAAATTTTACACTTTAAAAAACTCTTGCAATTTTGCCCCCCCTCAAAGTAAAAAAGACTTTGAGTTACAAAAAAAAAATTACTTGATAAGATAATAAGATAATTCACTTATTTCCTTTGAAAAGAGCAAGTAACAATAATTATATAATTCACATGTAAAATAAAACTATCAAAGTTAGTTCACTTATTGCCTTTGAAAAGAGCAAGTAACATATGTGGAAATGTTCATCAACAAGTACTTCACTATTGCTCGAAAAGAGCACCTTCAACGACGTCTTCTCGATAGTGAATATTGAGGCACAAATACTATTCCACCTGTTGTTATCTATCTGTTGCCAATAAAAAAGTTTTAACACCCGAGCGTTAATAAGGCGGCACAGGCAATCTCACAGGCCTGTAATATCTTTGGCTATTTTAATCACAGGAATCTTCTCTTTGGCGTCTCTTTTAAGATCGAGGTTTTCATAGTGCAAAAATAAGATAGAACTTGAAAATGGCGGGTGTGGATCCGGATGGAAATAACTTCGACGCCAAGAGCTATGACAAAAACATACAGAGTGTCCTTGGAGGAGAAGAACTTTATTCTACTTGGGAGGAAGTTAATGAAACCTTTGACTCCATGGGGCTTCAAGAAAACCTTCTAAGAGGGATTTATGCATATGGTTTTGAGAAGCTATTTGTTATCCCATGGAGAGGGATTGTTCCTTTCTGCCAAGGTCTTGATGTTATCCAACAAGCACAATCAGGAACAAGAAAGACTGCAACTTTTTGTTCAGGAATTCTACAACAGTTGGACTACTTTAGTTCATAATGGATTGCGTGCACACAGAATCCTCCGACAATAGTGACCCAACGACGTCTCACTGTAATACGATTTCTACATAAAGAAGTGGCTCCTCCTTGCAGAATCGTGCAAAATCTCAACTTAGTTATGAAGTTGGTCACCCACCTAAGATAAATACGTCCAGCTGAGCAAGGAAACTTGATCCAATGAGAGGACACGTCCCAACAGAGAAATAACTCAGCCTAGATCCGAGTTTTATTGTCCAAAGAAAAATGCCCAACGATTGATGGGACCTCAACCAACGTCCAATTCACCCCTTCTAACACCAAATTCGACCAAAACAAAATTGCTCAAGTTCTTTCAAACAAAATATTACTTGTTGATGCTTATCACAATTGAATTTAAATGATTATCACAGTTTAAGAATATAACAATGATAATTAATATAACAATGAATTGGAGAGACCGTGAGCTGCTTAGTCAGAATTCATTTTGCCGTAAACTTACCTCACCGGACTAATTATTGTTCAATTTTCAAGATTTCTTTTTTTGCAAAATCAGTTTGTCCGAGTCCAATAATGGCAGAAGTAAAGTAAAATAAAAATAAAATTTATTTTCCTTTTAAAAAAAAATTTGAACAATAACTAACCAATTTAATGATAGAGTATGCTCCGATCTCTTCCTCTGATCAACACTGGGATCTCTTCCTCTGATCAGCTAATCTCCTTCGGCTCAACAACATTATTGAGCTCCGATACCAATTAATAATGCATGTATGTCCTGAACACACACTTTTATTAAAATAAGAAAATAAATCACATAAGAGACTTTGCAAGAGCTTACACCAACAACATTATATACCTTTGCAATGAGCTATATAAAAGCTAAATGTCCTAACAAACTCTAGTTATGGATCACTTATTAAATAAACAAGTGTCCATTTGCAATAAATGCTATCTTAACAATAATCCCAATTTAGAGCCTAAGATACGACACCTTCTAGAGTCATATCTTTTACAACAATATTCTATTTCTAAATGTCTCCATTTATTAATCAATATTCTAGATTATTAATTTAATATTCTAATTCCACAATCATTTTATTTTAACTTATTAAACTATGATATTTGTATTTGTATCATCTAACATCGAGGCTTGTGACTCGCTCCTCAGAGATTTTCCATTGAGAGAAGATCTCTATCCTCCATGAGCCTCCCTTTCTCTCGGCCCTCTTCACTTCCTCCTCTCCTTTGGCCAACCTCTTTCCATAACGAATATTCCCCGCTCCATGTCTCTTTCTCATTCTCCTTTCACCTTCCCTCTCCTCCCCCACTCAATTCAATCCTTCTCCTTCACTCGAGGTAGGTTTCTTCCCTCTTTTATTTCTTCCTTTAGGATGGTTTTGTCATATTCCTCCATATTGAATAAACTGCAACCTAATTCATGGCTATCTAATGGATATAAGAATTCTATAGCCACGTAGGAAAGCCTGGATTACCACTTGTAAGTTACCAAATTTTAATATGCATAGCAGAAATAAGTTTGTTATGACAATTGTTAACACAAAGAGAAAAAAGTGAGAGCACAATGACACAATTGATTCCAGTATACCTTGCAATTTCATTATCTTGGTATCCATACACTTTCCTTCGAGGGGGCAACCACCAACAAAGCAGAGCTCAAGTACAAAACACTTCTCAAGACATAACTTTTCCATGCTTTCTAATACTATTTAAACTATTTTTTTCTTCTAGAGAATATTATAGAAGAAGATCGTCACAGTTTTGAACCTTCTATTAAGTCTTCTTACATTACAGTTCACATTAATTCATAGGCTCCTATTAACTAATTTCGCCTTATTATATATATAGAAACATATTATGTGATCCACTTGAGGGGTTGAGGTTAGAAGCATAACATTTCTCCTTCAATAAATAAGTTATCCCTCTTTTTGATAAGGCTCATGATCCACCAACCCAATCAAAGTTTATACATCTCAACATGAAACCTCTCCTAGAAAAGTTATTTCATTGCAACTATACACTATCCCCCCTCAACCAAACCCTAGTCTAAATCGATGAAATTTGGATTACTTCCACTAACTCAAGGTTGAGGTGATATACCTCACAATTTTCATGATACTTTTATGTATTTCATTGATTATGTTAACATTAACCTTTTGAATTTTAAAGACTTGACCTTCTTTATCACACTTTAACTATGATGAGTGGTTTGTTACCAAGATTGCATCGATGCCTCTGCTAACACAACTTGCTCGAAGTTAGGTGGACGAAGGAGTCAAAGACACTGTCCATGTTTAGTGAAGGCATCTATGCACCATGGATTTTATGCAAATATGGTTTGCTAGTGGGTAACAATGCATGAGCTTTTGAGCATGCATAGCTCACTCCATTGTAATGAATTCTTAAAGCATAATAAAATTTCATTGGTTCTAGTTTCCTCTATTCCTCGGGTTTCTTGTGTGTAATCAACCCTCTAGAGGCTAGTTGTAGATTTTGTTAGTTTAGTTATGTTGTTGAGTATTACAACCATATATTTGAGATCCTTTCATTGGTTCCATTGCTATTTTTGCACACTATAACAAAGTTTCCTACATAATTGAAACACCCCATAATACTTACGATTGGGGTCATATTGGTGATTTAGTACACCTTTTTTTTAATCGGCTTGTTTTGTCAGTTGGCCACTGTCCATGTCTACAGGAAGACTCTTTAATATTTGAATTCTTACCTTGCAAATGATTTCAAACGCATGTTGTGGTTTTTAAAATTGAATACAATGCCAATGCACATAGAGGTTGTAGAGAACAAATATATTTTAGACTTGGGTTGTAGTTGATAGCGAATTCAAATTACAAAGACATAATAGTTTAAATTTCGTAGTGAGTATTTGTATTAGTGAATTGTGTGGACTCTTAGTCCCTCAATTGAATCAGACTTGCCCTAGCATTGTTTCCTCTCTCTCCTTTTTTGTGTTTGTATTTTATTTCTCTCTCATTCCTCTCCTTCTACTACCACAGCTTGAGTATTAATTCTGAACATGATGGCCCACATTTCATTTGTCGTAATCAATGCTGGAATAAGGAATTTTCAATCTTGAATCTACTTCCTCTATCATACACATATTGAAATTATTCCTCATTGGTAATTTGTCAGAATTATGAACACAACAAGTTTCCAAGTGTCAATTTGAAAAAACAAATTCCTCAATTGTCATCAATATTTCAACATTATCCCAAATTATCTCATATGATAAATTTCTTTATGTGTTGGTTTGTCAATAATGTTTTTGTCAAGATGTCATTAGTATTCCATTGAAACAATCACTTATCTTTGACTATAAATGTATCCACGTGTTGGTTTGTCAGTAAATCTTTTGTCAAAATTTTGTCGGTCTTTCGACAAGCCAATGACATACTTTCAACGATATAATTGTTCCACATGTTGGAAGTATCACCATTTTTGGAAAATGGTCGTCGATCACTTTTCATTGTATAGTCACCCTTATGTCAAACTAATGTGCCATGACAAATAATAGTGGCATATGAATGCCACCTAAACATCAAAGTAACATCGTAATAACATATCATTACATATAGTATAATGTCAAGTGATCGTCAAAACAAAGTAAGCCTTCAGAGACCATGATGCAACCAATACCTTTGAACAACATTAAATGAACATATCCAATTATTGATACATTCATCACTATGGTAGCAAGGATGTCATTGTGTAGTCAGAATTTAGGAACAGTATATTACACACACACACCGTATGCGGTGTGTGTGTAGCATATAATAAGGGCTTAGAAGTCACCAAATGTTAGAGTAACATATATCATTACACATAAAAGATAATGTCAGTTGGGATTGTCGTTGGTAACCCTTCACAGACCATGATCTGTGAATACGTCTGAACAACATCGATTGAACTTATCCAAACATTATTGAACTTAATATGCAGAGCATAAATAAGTTTGTTATGACAATTGTTAACATAAAGAGAAAAAGTGAGAGCATATTGACACAATTGATTCCATAAATGATACATTTATTATCTTCATAGCCAAGTTCACTTGCCCCTTGAGGGGAAACCACCAACAGATCAAAGCTCAAGTAAAAAACACTTCTCAAGACAAAACTTTTCCATGCTTTCCACTCATATTTATACTATTTCTAACTCCTAGAGAAAAAATTAACATGAGGAAGATCTTTCTAGAAGGTAACCTTCTATCAAGTATTCTTACACTAGACCTGTTCACATTATCATAGGCCTTATTAACTACAATGTAGGCCTCTTTATTACATAAAACATATATTATTCTACCTATTTGAGGGGTCAGGGAGGTTAGGGACCCCAACATGTGTACAAATAATTCATTCCTCTTTCATGAGGTGTGTGATCCACCAACCTAATCCAAGTTTATACATCTCAACATGACACCTCTCCTAGACAATTTATTTCATTGCAACTATACACTATTCTCCCTCAACCAAACCCTCATTTGATTCGGTGAAATTTGGATTGCTTCCACTAACTTAAGGTTGAGGTGATATACCTCACAATTCTCATGATATATTTCCCTATTTCATTTATTATGTTAGCATTAACCTTTTGAATTTTAAAGGCTTGACTTTATTTATCAAAATTTAACTATGATGAGTGGTTTGATGCCAAGATTTCCTAAATGCCTACTCCTCCTCCTCCTCTTGAGGCTAGGTGATCTATTCCTGAATATGTTCTATTTAGAACATATCTGCTATAAGAAAACCCTCTATACTCTCTCCTTCTCTTGTCCTCTTTCACCTCCTCCTATCTGTTTCCAACCCTCTGTGTCATGGATGACTGTGTCCATATCTATTTCTCTCGCTCCTTCACCTTCCTTCTCCTCCCCCTGATCTGTGCCTTCTCCTTCACTGGCGGTTTCTTCCTTTTATTTCTTCCTTTTAGGATGGTGTTGCCATCTTCCTCCATATTCAAGTAGCTCCAACCTACTTCATGGCTATATAATGGATCTTTTTGGTTCACTTGATCCTTCTCCTTCCGTTCGTCTACCCAAAATCACTCAAGGAAATCCTCCTTTCACATCTCTCTCATTTTCCTCCTCCTCTCTTGTCACCTTTTCACAACTGCATCCCTCTAAGTCATTGACTTTAGTGGGATCTGAATCCAAATTACGTATCCCTAATTGGGACTAGTCACCACTCCCCTACCTCTTAGTCTCTTCCTCAAGATGTTGTCTTTGGTAGTCACATCCCATATCCTGCAGCTACATCATCACTTCCATATCTCCAACATCACCTTCATCTCACCTCTCACCTTCAATATTCATTAGTTATTTATCCTAATTTGATCTTGGAAAATGTTTGTAAATGTTGTAAATAAACAGTTTTTATTTTATTTCATTTTATTTTGTCTTCTAGCATAATGGGAAGGTGAAATGAACAAATGTGAATGTTGGACTTCAAAAAGGCATCCCATTAAAAAACAATGAAGGCTGTAGTGAAGAACAAAAATATTGCAAGGAGAATCTTTGGGAGGCCAATAAAAGAGATAAGAGCTAGTGGAACCTGCTCGAAGTTAGGTGAACGAAGGAGTCAAATACCCTGTCCATGCTAAGCGAAGGTATCTCTGAGCCATGGATTTTTCCTCGGTGAAATATGTTCTCGCTAGTAACAATGCATGATATTTCAAGTATGCATAGATCACCCCTTTTTTAATGAATTATTTGAGCATAATAAATATCCATTGGTTCTAGTTTCCTCTATTCTATTTTCTTGTGTGTCATCAACCCTTTGGAGACTAGTTGTGTATTTTGTTAGTTTAGTTGTTGAGGATTACAAACCACAACTGACATCCTTTCACCGGTTCTCGCTTGGCACTGTGGGCAAACCTGTGGTTCAATGCTTAACAATGACAACAACAAAACCCCATTTCGAATTCGAACACTGCAGCGTGAGGTCTCACCGAGTAGAAGTAGGGTTACAGGACACGTGTCTCAGAATCAAGATGGGACACGACTGTGATACAACCGGTATATCCTAACCTCAAGACATAGTAGATCATCGTATTCGGATACAAAGGTCATTACACAAGATCTTCTAATAAAATAGAATATATGGATGTAAGACGCAATAGAAGCTTCCGCCTAGAAGGATCTTCCTCTATATGCTTCTCTTTAATAGACATATTTAGTATAAATAAGGGTCGTAGGGTATGAAAAACCCTAGCTTGGATATTATTGTAAATGTTAATCGCCGACTGAGGTTTCCAAGAGGTCTGCGGAACATTGCTATCTGATCCAAAGTGCTATTTCATATATTTCGTATATCATTTCGCTGTATTGTGAAGATTATGCCGATATTTTCATCGCTATTCCGCCATTTCTAGCATTTTATCCGCTCGCTTTATTTCTGTTCTGCATATTTTATATATCTGGTATCTTGCAATAACACTTCACAAAGTACTCTATTAACACTTAGGAACAACATGCATTAGTTCATTAGCTTAATTAACATCACATAACATACCTAAGGATAGATCGACGCAGTAACAAATGACAATATACCCATAGCACTTAGCATCATAAGTTAGATCTAACATCCATTGATCCTTAACACAAGTAAAGCAGTAAGCAACAACATATCTATCTATCATACATAATAACAAAAGCACTAAGCAGATAAATGATAAGCATAACACAACACAAAGTACACCAAAGACACAAGATATACATGGTTCACCCCAATGTGGGGCTACGTCCACCAATCGCTTCGCCTTCTTTATTATTCTTCAATCTCTTACATTCATTTTCTCCTGTGCACTAAGCCACAGAGTCAAGCTTCGCACTGTACATGAGATCTGCGCACTGAGCACCAAATCCTCCTTCCCAAAACTAGGTCAAGGCACATAGTCAACTTCTCTATCGAGCACAAAGCCTTACATACACATTATGTTGCACAAAGCAACTCAGAACTACTTGCACTTAACCACTTCCCACTTCTTATTTACTTCTACCATACATTATTACTTATTTATACTTTTACAATCCCTTACAATAAGGCCTAATCATGGGTAAACCCCATGGGATGACATCCCATAACCCATTACAAAAACCCTAAAGAACCCCTTACAAAGCCCGCAAAATAGGTGAGATCCGCGATCTCAGCTTTGACTGGGTGCTCCTTCTTTGACCATCGTGTCGAAGTCCAAAAAGTGGTCCAAATCTGACCAAGGTTTCCTCAAAACTTGGTCGAGGGCCAACAAGCCCCCAACATTCACCTGTGACTCGTCCCAAGTCACTCAAGTCTGGATAATGTTGCTTTGAAGGCCTCGAGCTTAACTTGAGTTGCCTCGAATTGCTGCTTTGCCTGAGCCTCCTGCTCATCG
>SNQJ01S0115804.1:0-27916 GCA_010110895.2 Picea sitchensis | reverse complement strand
TTCAGTTGACACTTCAGTTTGACTAGTTGAGTTGAGTTTAGATGTTGCATTAGTTTTGTCACCATGCAACATTGGGATCATCACCATAGTAATGCGCACTTGCCTTGGGATCATCACCAGACTGGCGCATTACCCTTGATTCATTGGTCTACTCCTCACTACTCTTTGTTCAGTCAGTTAACTAAAGACTAGTTGACTAGTTAACTTAGCTAGGTGGCAATTCACTCCTGTAACTGCCTGAGAGACCGGACTAGGTAGCATTTCACTCTCGTAATTGTTGGTGTGTTTCCAAATCACTCTAGACCACCACTATGGTGCATTGGTTCTCCTCCAATGCACATTGGTTGAGTTATACAAAGTATATCATGTGTAAATTATTCATTATTCATTACGATTAATGAGAATTCTTCCATTCCTTCTTTCTTGCTTCTTCTTTCTCAATTTCTCTCTGCAAATATGTGTGGTATTTTCTAGCTAGATATATTATGTGTAGGTTCAACACATTTACACTTTGACTTATGGATAAGATCCAAAAGAGATATGAATCTCTTTCTCAATCTCTCACGTCATTTTTGTTCATCCATAATGTGATCTTGGCTATGACCGGATGCCTTGACTGGAACAGGAGGATTCATTATTGAAGGAGATAGGTTTTCATCTTGGAAATGCTTTCCCGTGAAAATATTTTGTGTTGAAATTAATTTTCCTTTAGTAGATCCCTTGGAAACCATGATATCTCCCTGGACAATAGGGGTTCTTGGTGTCAATGTTTCATATATGTCATCCTTCACTTGTGGGAGACTCATAATATAACTTTCATCAAGGGATCCAAATGAATTTTTTGTGAATTTTTTCTAGGCCATGGGCTCTTGCAGGTCCCCCTTTATACAATATTTTGATATTGAAATATGGGAAACTTCTCTTTGGATTCATGCTTTCCAGACGTCCAATAGTAGAGGCGACCAAACCAGTTTTTTAGGGTGTCGGTTGAGTGATCATAGATGAGAATCTGGTGTGGAGAGTGAGAGGGAAAATCCTAGTGAAGACAATGGAGCATAGGGCCATCACTCCCTCTGTTAATGTCCTGGAGGAGAATGGTCTGCTTGCATGCAAGTGCTCTTTGCCTCCACTGAAGAGTAAAATATTGCAGAGGTTGGATATTTTGGTTAAGTCGTCAGCCCTAGATGTGCCATGCACTGTTGTGGAGAAATGGATGGAGGCCAATGTGGAGGCTCTTCATTATGAGATTTCATGGAAAAAAGGTTAGTGATAGTTCATTGAGGCCTATATTCAATGTCGGATGGTGGCGGTATCTATGTCGTTCGGACTGGTGGGTATTGGGAATAAACTACTAGCAACAACGATCTACCGATGTGTCTGCATGCAGAGTATCTAACGAGGACAAATGGTAAATATTTCTATTAAATCCTAAGGTCCCACATGACATTATAGCAACAACAAGAAATTGGGGAACATGCACATTTTTCTTCTCTGGAAAAAATTGCCAACTATGTGCATTTTCCTTTAGTAAAACAGATGTTGTGTCTACTTCTCTCAACACCTTATATCACAAGAAGTCCCACCATGAATCTTACCTACTTCGAGCAAGGCAGGTGGCTATCATTGTCTAGGATTTGGAGCCACTAAGTCATAGAGATACACATAGCATTGGAACTCTGAACTTTGATCGAGGCTTGAAAGGATTACATCCACGTAAGAGCAGGAAGAGGACAGACTACCAATCGACATAGCTTGGTAGAAAAGGTAAAAGTATGCAAATAACACTAATTATTCATTGTTCTGACAACTAGTCACACATAGTAGTTTATTTCCATTAAATATCCATCAAATGCAAGTTAGCCTAAAAGAAAATCAGTGACCCATGCAAAGAGGAAAAACCATGCTCCTGCTTTGATCCAGATTGAGAGTTCCATTTAACTAAAGAGACAAATGATATAGTTTTTTGCATGGGTATTGATTGGAACAAAATAATTCCAGAAAAACCCTTGATGGTGTAGAAGGTTGTGATTTTTTGTAGGACCAAAAAGATAGCATGATTGCAAATTTGAATTATCTTTGAATGTATTTATCTATGTTAGCTATGTATTGTTATCATGTTTGATTTGCTATAATAAAGGGATATCTGAAGTTAATATATATAATTGTCTTATAGTCTCCAACCATACTTAACTGGTGTATTAGAGCAGGATTGTCAGTGATATACAAAATGCCTTCTCGACTCAGATCTCTTGGTAGCGGCAACCACATGTGTTCCACACACCATTTCTTCTCCATGAGAGAACGAGGGTGATATTGATTCAGTTATTGCACGAAGACTCTCAACCACAGTGAGAATGGGGGCACCACAGGCACATGGAAGGCATATCAATCTCTGCACATGACCACTATTGGGTACTTCAATCGAGAAAGTTTTATCTCCTACTCTCTTCTTTGTTCTAGACATGGTTCGCTATCAATTCTCTCCCAGTCCATTGTTGACCTTTGGAAAGGTGTGAATCTCCATTCAAAGGATTTATATTAATTATTCGCTATTGAATATTATTATAGGACTAATAATGTTATAGTGGCTTACATGAAAGCATGTGAATATATGGACATGGTTGAGGATTTAAGTCTGAAAGCCATGCTCATGCATGAAGCAACCGATAGACAATTAGACACTCTTGTAAACATTTGGATTGAGCATCATAAGATTAATTCAAATATCTCTAAGTACGATTCTATCAAACAACTATAATGGGAAATCAAAACAAAACTCAAAGCACACATGGATAAGGTTTTGAGGAAATAGACTCAACGCAAATGAGCCATAGCAATATAAGGTCCTAGTCCAACTTCAAAGTTTCAAACTGTACATCTTTCAAACTTCTAGCTCATACATTATTTGAGCCAATAATTTGGAAATCAGTTTAATCAAAGCACAAGGAATCTATAAGTTGAACAAATATACTCTAACTATGACATTTAAAGGACATTGGCGAAAAACAAACTATGACATTTTGTGGGCATTGACTACTAGAAATATTGTAAACAAATATGCTCAAGAAAGTTCATACCTAGAGCTTTTATGAACAAATTGAGGTATGTCGAAAAGCTACATTGCCATGATTTGCACCCATCTTTGTCCATATTCTCATTGTAAAATCTAGTAGCCACATCAACTAAGATGTTTGCAACTGAAGGACACCCACTATATATATAATATTGATTATATCATGGGGCAATCATTAGCCTGAGTATATCCTTTACTATTGGTTAGACACCTTCTCAACCTATCTTTCATGACATGCAGTTAGTCTTGGCCAAACATTGATTCATATTTGAAAACCCCTAAGGCCTACCACCTGTTAGCGCCCAAAATGTATTGGTAAATTATTTCCAAATCACATGATAAGAGGAGCATTAGGTAGAAGATTTATTTTTAGGTTTGAAAGTCATGAAGTATTTGAGAAAGGCTTATAATCATATCAATTCAATAAAATGAGGATTTCACCTCATAAAATAGACCAAAAGTAAATTTTAGCTTTCAGCAGCTAAATGGTAATTTTACAGTGTTGTGAGCTTCCGAAAGTCAGGGTTTTCGACAAATAAATCAGATTTTCAAGGGCAAATGAGTTGTCAAAAGTGCAGAAGAGTCTATTTTTACTTGTTGAGTCATCATTTTCAAATGATGATTTTGAGAGACCGGAGAATCATTTTGAGAAACAGGCGGACCCTTTGTTACTAACACCTCAAATAACAATAACCTCTCTCAATTTTCCTACAGGTTTCATATATTGGGAGAACCAAATTCATCTCTAAGCCCTAATTTTTGGATCTTAGAATTTCCCTTTTTGACACATGTTTTTGAAATGATTATCTCGAGAAAATGAAAATGAATCTCCAAGATCTGAGAGAGGTGTTTGCTCACAACAAACCAGTATTCAAAAACCTCTCTCAGTTTTACAAAATATGTTTTTATTTGAGATATATAGGTGAATCGTTGAAAGGAATATTTCCAGAATTTTTGACAGCCTATCAAGGTTCACAAAGGTACTGTTAGTTGTTGAATCCCTAGACTTTCGACAGCTTATCCTACTTTGTTTTAGGCACGTAAGCTACCGAAAGCGTGGGGACTGGAAGATCTAGCTTCTTATTGCACAGATCTCCATTTTTCAATTCTAGATGGCACAAAGGGGGTTTCTATTCCAAGATAATAATTAAAGGCATCCAAATCACCTTTCTATTCCAGTTTTTGAGGCATCAGGGAGGGGAAAAAACCAAATATGCTGCCTATTTTTGGCTAAAACTGTCTTTTTGACCAAGTGGCATTTCGACTTGATACATCATCTTATGAAGACCTATTGGAGCTGTCAAAGTTTGCAGAAGATGACTTGATAAGGGTTTACCCTGATTTTAGGATTAGATCTTATATATCATATTATTTGATTTTTCTCTATTAAAGGGATGTAAGATCCAATTTTATAGGATCCTGAACTAATTTGTAAAGGCTATAAAGCCTATGATTATGTAGATGATAGGGGGTTCGATTTTGGATATAGGGGCCTTATGCTATTGTACCGTTTTTCATATATATATACAATCACAATCTTCTTTCACTTTTGATGTCAAACCTTCATCCATTACCTTATTTTCTTTACTCTTATTCAAGTTGTCTTAACTGCTAATGATTGTCATCTCACTAGTTAGTTCATAGCTTGATTAATATTTATTTGTATTGTTTATTAAAGCCATCATTGTGTATCTGGTTTATAAGCATTGATTTCTTCACCCATAGTCAAAGCTATTTGTCTGATCATTAATCGTTGAAAGCACTGTCATATTTGATTGTATATTGTTGATTATCCTAATGCCAATCCATTAAGGTTGATTTATCCCATTGATCCACACATCATAAACACAAAAACAATTTTACTTTAAGTTACCAAGCATCTTTGACTTACAACCTCAAAGAGTTTCTTGGAGAGATAACAAATTGGCGCCATTGTTGGGGAGAGGAGATTGAAGTTCAGCTTCCTTGGGAGATGACATAGATCTAGTTTTGATGATAGACAAAGCTTGGGAATTTTCTTGGTTGTAATTATCTATTTGACGACTCCATGAAGGATGGATTCAGTGGCGACTCCATTGTTCAGAAATTTGTTGGTGACTTCACTGGTATGAAATGAACAAGAGGTATGCATTTTGCAATTTCTTAAGCATTTTTGGTTACCCTCATTCAGGACCTATTAGAGATGAATGGGAACATAGTATTTCCAGTTTTCAAGGAGAAGAATGGGAAGTGCCAGCTGAACACTTTCTAGATTTTCATGATTTTATTCATCGGCTTGGAATTGTACACGAGGATGTTCAAATTAAGATTTTCAGGTATTCTTTAGAGGGGATTTCCCTTGATTGGTGCAGATCTCTTCCAGCTTCAAGCATTCACTCACTGGAAAGTTTTCATTATGCTTTCCATTTTTTTTGTAAAGATGAATTTCCAGCTGAAAGTCTCTTTGAAGGTTGCTGTGATGAATTCGAGAAGCAAGTTCAGTAGGAAGTAGTCTTTTCTTCTATTTGTCAAGGTGAAAATTATATTGTTAAGGAAGATCTTCATGATAAAAATAAGAATTGCATAGTTGTAGATGCATCAGACCTTATTTCTGTTGCACCTGCTGCCTTTGATTTGCACGAAGGAACAGTTAGAGAAGAATATTTTTCTGAAATTTTTCAAGAGGTTGCCTACAATATGTTTTCACCTGTGATTGGAGAGAAGGATCTGAGCATTT
Organism: Picea sitchensis; assembly: GCA_010110895.2. NCBI lineage: Eukaryota > Viridiplantae > Streptophyta > Pinopsida > Pinales > Pinaceae > Picea > Picea sitchensis. Next base: position 22,127 of record SNQJ01S0115804.1, on the reverse strand, counting down.
CTTGTCTTTCTTTGCAAGATACAGAGGCTTTCTGTCCACCTATTTTTGATAAGTATGCAGATGGAGAAGTGCAGATTTCTACATCAAATAATGTTGACTTGAGAAATAGTCAGCCAATATATGACATTTATGAATCTGATTTCAACGAGCCTTTTTCTTTTCCCACTAAGGAACAACTTCATGTTGTAATCAACCATTCCATGTTTGCAGAAGACATTGAATATGATGAGTTTAATCTGGCTGAAGATTTCAGGTCTTCTCTTCTATTTATAACCCCTATGAAGACGATATCGAAAAAGAAGGGATTAACAGTCAAATCAGCTCACAACTACTTTCAGATTTGCAGGAACCAGTTTATGGAATCTATATATCATAGGTTGAAGAAAGGCTTAAGGAGCAAGCATAGTTAACTTCTTTCTATGATCCGATAGCTGTTTATATGGAGTTATGTTTTTCAGAAGTCTTCAATTGTGCAATATTTGGAACCAAGGCAAATGATGATTGTAAGTATGCTCTGGAAGTTGAAATTCTGCTGCATGACATGAAGCGTTCTCTGAAATTTATATGCATGCAAAGGATTCTTGTAATTAGTTCGATGTTATCATGGCTTCATTGGAAGCATGATGTCACATGATGAGCTAGTTTTTATGGTTAGGAGTAGGAGCAGATAAGAAAATAAACTCTTCATCTGAGCAAGTAGATTCTTCTAGTTATTGGTTGTTGAATAAGCAGGCAGGCTGCATGTTGGCTACAGGTTACGGGGGATCAGTTCTAAAGGCTAGATGACTCCATGCCCAATGGTAAAGGCCAGATGACTCCATGCCCAATGGTAAAGACGAGTGGAACTACTAGGTTCTTGGAAACCTCACAGGGAGGTCTCCATCCCAGTTGGAGCCATATGTTAGCACCCAAAATGTACTGGTAAATTATTTCCAAATCACATGATAAGAGGAGCATTAGGTAGAAGATTTATTTTTAGTTTTGAAAGTCATGAAGTCTTTGAGAAAGGCTTATAATCATATCAATTCAATAAAATGAGGATTTCACCTCATAAAATAGACGAAAAGTAAACTTTATCTTTCGGCAGCTAAATGGTAATTTTACAGTGTTTTTGAGTTGTTGAAAGTTAGGTCTTTCGGCAGCTAAATCAGATTTTCAAGGGAAAATGAGCTGTCAAAAGTGCAGAAGAGTCTGTTTTTACTATGATGAGTCATTATTTTCAAATCATGATTCTGAGCGACTGGAGAATCATTTTGAGAAACGGACAGAGGCTTTTGTTACTAGCACCTCAAAGAACAATAACCTCTTTCAATTTTCCTACAGGGTTCATATATTGGGAGAATCGAATTCATCCATAAGCCCTAATTTTCGGATCTCAGAATTTCCCTGTTTGACACATGTTTTTGAAATAAATAGATCAGGCAAATGAAAACAAATCTCCAAGAATTGAGAGAGGTTTTTTCTCACAACAAACCAGTATTCAAAAACCTCTCTCAATTTTCCAAAATATGTTTTTATTTGAGATATATAGGTGAATATTTGAGAGGAATATTTCATGAATTTTCGACAGCTTATCAGGGTTCACAAAGGCACTGTTAGCTGTCGAATCCCTGGACTTTTGACAGCTTATCCTGCTCTGCCGAAAGTGCAGGGACTGAAATATGGAGCTTATTTTTGCACGGATCTCTATTTTTTCGTTCCAAATGGCACAAAGGGGGTTTCTATTCCAAGATAATAATTAAAGGCATCCAAATCACCTTTCTGTTCCAATTTTTGAGGCATCAGGGAGGAGGAAAAAAATGTCTTTTTGACCAAGTGGAATTTTGACTTGATACATCATCTTATGAAGACCTTTTGGAGTTGTTGAAGTTTGCAGAAGATGACTTGATAATGGTTTACCCTCATTTTAGGATTAGATCCTATATATCATATTATTTGATTTTGCTCTATTAAAGGGATGTAAGATCCAATTTTATAGGATCTTGAACTAATTTGTAAAGGCTATAAATCCTGTGATTCTGTAGATGATAGGGGGTTCGATTTTGGATACAGGGGTTGTACAATTTTTCAGATATATATACAATCATAGTATTCTTTCACTTTTGATGTCAGGCCTTCATCCATTACCTTCTTTTCTGTACTCTTATTCAAGTTGTCTTAACTACTAATGACTGACATCTCATTAGTCAGTTCATAGCTTGATTCATATTTATTTGTATTGTTTATTAAACCCATCATTGTGTATCTCGTTTATAAGCATTGATTTCTTCACCCATAGTCAAAGCTATTTGTCTAGTCATTAATATTTGAAAGCATTGTCATAGTTGATTGTATACTGTTGATTATCCTAATGTCAATCCATTAAGGTTGAGTTATCCCATTGATCCACACATACATAAACACAAAAATAGTTTTACTTTAAGTTACCAAGCATCTTTGACTTACAACCTCAAAGAGTTTCTTGGAGAGATAACACCACCCTCTCGAGGTGAGCATGATCATTCTATTATGCTCATACTAAGTAGCCTCCCACCCAATGTATGCCCTTATTGCCATCCATTTGCCCAAAAAAGTGAAATAAAAAGGTAGTTCAGAAGTTCCTAGTTGTTGGTGTCATTTGTTCTAGTACCAGTGCTTATTCGTCACTAGTTTTCATGGTCCTCAAGAAAGAAGGCACTTGGAACATGTGTCCTAACTTTCGAGCTCTCAAAAAAATCACTGTCAAGGATAATTTTCTCATTCCCATCATTGATGACCTCTTGGATGAGCTCAAAGGTTCTCAATTCTTCACTAAATTTGATGTCCATTCTAACTACCACCAAATTTGCATGAAGGCGACATACATTCCCAAAATTTCTCTTTTCACTCATGAAAACCACTACGATTTCTTGGTGATGCCCTTTGTCCTTTGCGATGCACCTTCCAATTTCCAGAGTCTCATGAACAACATCTTTCAACCCTTTATATGTCATTTTGTCCTCCTTTTTTTTATGACATCTTGATCTACAATGAAACTTGGCACACCCATGTCACTCATGTGGATTAGGTATTATAATTGCTTGTATCAACTATTTCTCAAGATGTCCAAATGTGTCTTTTTTTTTCTCTAAACTTGAATATTTGGGACATATTGTTAGTCATGATGGTGTATGTGTGGACCTGGAGAAAATCGAAGCAATAAGGGATTGCCCACATCCCAAAAATCTTAAAATTGTTAATATAAAGGAACTTAAGAGGTTATTCTTTAAGAGGTCATATTAAATATATAAATACGAATAACTGTCCAGGTCATATTAAATATGAAAATCTATATTGATGACAATCCCACATATTCGAGAATGTGAGGCGTGGACTTTGTTGGAGATTTGAAGCAAAATCAAGTTTCAAAAGTGGAATTTCAGCAATAGAAAGGAGGTAGGGTTTACAATAGCATATTTATTTTATATATGATATGTTTTATAAATTTTTCATAGCATTTTGCAAAATCGTTCCCTCTTGGTGTCTCCAACTAATGGGTGTCTTCTTCTACACCCTACATACCAATTGCAAAATCACATACATGAGAGAATAGACACTAAAGAGCTCTTCTATGGATTACATTAATATATCAAATACAAACAACATAACATTGAGTGTTTACCGAACCATACAAGCATAAGATTGTAGCATTGCTTATCAACAGTGTGGAGGCTGCCTCCATCACAACTAGGGCAGTTCGAGGAGCTTCTACAACATGTAATCAACAATGTGTTTGTTATATTTGCAGAAGAGGTTTGGCCATTTTACCATGAAAATATGTTCAATAATACTTACAAACACACAATATGCTTCTCTCAAAGATCCTTTCAAAAAAAAAATAACAACTTGTTACAAACGTTTGCCTTTGGTTATGTTTTGTGAATTCCATCCTTTTAAACAAGTTTGCACCTCCTCTTTAAGGTTTGTTACCCTTTGTACATCCAATCTCCATCGTTAATCTCATTTCTTGAATGGACCATTGTTACTTATGATGAACACAACAATCAGGTCCATATCCTTCTCATCCTTCACCAAATTCAAATATCATTATTTTACAATCATGTCTTTCCATTATTCACTCATTATACAATGTTTTAACATGTGGAATTCTGAAATTAATTGAACGTTATTAAGAAGAAGAATCTTAAAACATGTGAAATTGGAAAATTTATTGAACTTCCTTATCCTTATGACACAGATTAACTTTATTGTGTATTACATGCAATAATCATGACTACTACAAGTATTAATGCTACTATGGACATAATCATGAGCACCACGAGTATTAATGATATCATGAGTACCATGAATATTAATGCTACTATTGTGTATTACATGCTAACAAGTGTTGCATGGTAGCATAGTCCCTGCTAGGTTGGGATGGGAGTAAATGCGACCTAGTAGAGACACGTGGCTAGAAAGTTGAAATACATGTGGTTTGCATGCAGAACATAGTATTCCCGAATTAGTTCTTTCTAAAAAATACAAAAAATTATCAACATTTCAAAGGTTGTTGGACACAAAAAATTTAGCATTACCAAATTAGTTATCTTTAAAACAAGGTCTCTTGGACATAAAAGAAATTGAAATTTATGAAATTATAGGCTCTTGGATAGCATAAATTATACATACCGAAAATGTAATTTTATACATTAGATATTTAGTTTTATACATACAAAAGATGTACTTTTATAAAGTATGGGGATGAGATTTCCCTCATTCCATACTCAGACAGTTTTTGGATCGCGGGTTCTCGGACTGGCGGACTCAAAATTGGGCCTCTGATGTTTTGTGCCCTACAAATAGCACCAACAGTTCCGCGATACATAAATTGAAAAGCAAAGTTGCGGACTATAGAAATTTATCAGAAATTAATAATGTCTGTTACATATCTCTAAAAATTACATGAACATTTAAAAGCATACAATAGAATAATAATAACGTCTGTTACATAGGTTCGTGGAGAAAAACACAAAAATATTAGCATTCTCGAATTGAAATTTATCAAATAACAGGTTCCTCAACAACATAAATTATACATATGAAATATGTACTTTTATAAAGTAGATATTTAGTTTTATACATATGAAATTTGTACTTTTATAAAGTATGGGGATGAGATTTTATAGAGCATGCACAGAGCCCTCATTGCATATTTAGCCAGTTTTTGGATCACGGGTTCTCAGGCTGGCGGGCTCAAAATTGGGCCTCTGATGTTTCGCGCCCTACAAATAGCATAGACAATTCTGCGATATACAAAATGACACGCGAAGTTGCGGAATATAGAAATTTACTAGAAATTAATAATGTCTGTTACATATCTCTAGAAATTACATGAACATTTAAAAGCATACAATAGAATAGTAATAATGTCTGTTACATAGGTTCGTGGAGAAAAACACAAAAAAATTAGCATTCCTGAATTAGTTTGCTTTAAAACTAAGGCTTTTCTTGGACAAAAAAAATATAGCATTGTCAAATTAGTTTTCTTTGCATGCGTTTTACATACGTTCATGGAGAGAAACACAAAAATAATAGTAACGTTTGTTACATAGGTTCGTAGAAAAAAACACAAAGAAATTAGCATTCCCGAATTAGCTATCTTTAAAACAAGGGATCCTGGAAACAAAAAAAATTGAAATTTATCAAATTTTAGAAAGTAGATATTTAGTTTTATACATATGAAATATGCACTTTTATAAAGTATGGGGATGAGATTTTATAGAGCATGCATCGAGCCCTCATTCCATACTTAGCCAGTTTTTGGATCGCAAGTTCTCGGGCTGGCGGGCTAAAAAATGGGCCTCTGTTGTTCTGTGCCCTACAAATAGCACAGAGAGTTCCGCGATATACAAATTGACAAGTGGAATTGCGGACTATAGAAACTTGTCATAAAATAAATAATGTCTGTTACATATCTCTAGAAATTACATCAACATTTAAAAGCATACAATAGAATAGTAATAATGTCTGTTACATAGTTTTGTGGAGGAAAACACAAAAAAAATAGCATTCCCAAACTAGTTTGCTTTAAAAAAAAGGGTTTTGGACAAATGAAAATTGAAATTTATCAAAGTATAGGATCGTGGACACCCAAAAAGTTAGCATAAAATAGAATAGTAACAACGTTGTGAAACACAAAAAGTTTAGCATAGAATAGCAGACAAAAAATATAGCAGGCCTCCATACTTAACCAGTTTTTGGATCGCGGGTTCTCGGGCTGGCGGGCTCAAAATTGGGCCTCTGTTGTTCCATTTCCTACAAATAGCATCGATAGTTCCACGATATACAAATTGATAAGCGGACTTGCGAACTATAGAAATTTATCAAAAATAAATAATGTTTGTTACATATCTTTGGAAAATACATCAACATTTAAAAGCATACAATAGAATAGTAATAACATTTGTTACATAGGTTCGTGGAGAAAAACACAAAAAATTAGCATTCCCGAATTAGTTTGCTTGAAAGCAAAGGCTTCTAGACACAAGAGAAATGGAAATCTATCAAAGTATAGGTTCTTGGACACCCAAAAAGTTAGAATACAATAGAATAGTTACAATGTCATTCAAGACAAAAAAATTAGCATACAGTAGGACACAAGAAATGTAGCAGATCCAAATTACTTTTCTTTGGAACAAATAAGAAAGGTTCCTGGAAACCCAAAATTTAGTATACAATAAAGGCATTGCCGATTCAGTTTTCTCTGGAATTTATCAAAAATTAATAATGTATGTTACATATTTTTGGAAATTTAAATGTGTTTTTCATATAGACTGGGATTGGGGCTCCCACAGACCATAAAAATAAATAAGTACAAGAATTAGGAACGTCGAAAAAAGAAGTGCGCAACGGTAGAGAGGAAGACCTGAAAAGAAGAAATTGGAAGTTATGAGTCTTTGGTTACAGTTTTCTATTTAAAGAGGTCATAAGTGGATTGATAAAGAAAACAAGATGACAACATAGACTTAAACTGGATTGATAAAGAAAACAAGATGCCAATATAGACTTACTATGAAGCCGATGCATTTTTGTTGCTGTCGTCGATGGTCAGTGGAGTCTTGTCGACCGGTTGTTGCCCTTCCTGGACAAGGTTGTCCATTCACTGTTGGAACCATTCTTCGATGTAGATTTTCATGGGGGCTGTGTTGATTTCATCCCGGATTTCTATGGCGTAAAGTTTGTTTTCTAATTTCCTTAGATCCATTGAAATACTATGCAGACTCTATTCAATTTATTCATTGTGTGCCGCATAGTCCCGTACCCAGCGCTCGTGCTCATCTAGATGATGTTCAAGTATGTCGTAAAACTTTTCGAAAGACAACCCCTTTAAAATATCAACTTGTTCCTGGAAGGCTTATTTGGTGATTGACAAGGATTTGAGAATTAAGTTTGGGTCTTGAACCTCGTTGGTAGTTCCGGCTAAGTCCATTTGGAGCAGCCTTGTGAATAAATCTTCCTTTTCTGATATGACTTGTTTACATGATTTGACAATGAGCTCCAAGTTGTTAACTTTCTTTTGCCAGCATGCTTTTAATTTTTTGGTCTGCTTTGAGGAGGGGAGTTTCTCTAGTCTTCTTTTCAGTTCTGATGTGTTGACGACATAGTTGGAAAAATGGGCCAACACCTGTTCAAAAAAAAGATGATCATTTTTTAAATTCGCCTCCAAATGTTGCAGGAAAACATTGGCCTTCTTTCTGAAGGAAACTAAATTTTGTGATGTTTCCCAGGATTCAGTAACTAGCTGCATTCTTTTTTTGATGTTATTCTCTACAAGGGCTATAGGGCATGCAAGGAGGGTAGAGGATACTTTCATATTGGATGCAATGGTAGAAGGCATGAGTTTTTCCAAAGGAATGGAAAATTCTGGGGTTGCAATGAAAGCTTGCTCAAATTCATTGAGGTAGTCTTTCAAATTGGCATTTTCCATATCAATTCCTCCAAAGGAATCACTAATAATTTCACCGGTTACTTGGTGAAATGAGGAGATTTGGGGCAACCGCATTTCCCTAAAGTTAATCTTTGTGCGATATTTTCCTTTCCTGTTTGTTACATCTCTCTTTTCAATGACCATAATTTTAGATTGGATGTCAAAAATAGCGCTTTGGAATACGAAGGATTCATCTTCGTCAAAAAAGTCGGTTGCAGATATTTCCACCACGGATGACCCAATTTTATGCATGTGCTCAGTTTCAATTTCAAGTTGCATCTTTCCACTTTCAATTTTGGATTCCTTTGCCTTCCCTGCATTGTTTTTTCTCTTCTTCATTAGTGGAATTTTGTTAGAACTATCAATATTTATGCAAGGAGGGTCCTTATCTCCTCCTCTGTTCGAAGATTTATGGGTTGCTTTCTTACTGGGGTGGGCCATTGAAGCGATGCTCCGTGATTTCGTGCTCTTGGGAGTGCTAGTGGGGGACTGGGTACTCTTCTCACCAGATACTTTTCCATGTTGTCTGTACAATTCAATCAGACTTTACAATGTCTCTATGCAGCAATCGGCAGAAGCAAGATTGTTGTCGACACTGTCCCTGTCTTGGGTTAGGTGTCTATGGATAAAAGAGTTGTTAAAGCCAACCGCCAGTAAATGTTCTTGGAAAATCCCATTAGGGTCAAACCCTTTTAGCCTTTCAACATACGTTAGGTTCAATTTCTTGAAACGGGTAGAAAACTCGTCAATCTTGTTGATGTTTCTACACACGAAGTCTTCAACTTTCCAGGGTAGAGGAATGAACTGTTTTTTTTCTTGTCATGGAAAAAATGCAACTAGTGGTTGTATTTCCTTGCTATTTCTGCAACAAACATCTTGTCTGTGATGTGGCATGGAAGGAAAGCATGATTTTATTTAGAGACAAAGACCATGAGGACACTGTGATTTTCCTTTTGCTCAAGTGTGCCCTTCCTGTTCAAAAACTTGGTTGTCTGGCCAGACATCCACGGGGCATCCTTGCCTAGCAATAAATATTTGAAAATTGACACAAAGCCATTAAAAAATTCATAAAAACAATGGGATGCCTTGTGCCTCCATAGGGCCTCGTATCAGAATGCTACTAGGTTGAATCCACAGTTTATTTTATGGGAAAGAGAAAGTTTTGTAAATGGGAAGCAATGCACAATTACGAAAATCAAGTAGGATGACATATAAAATTTATTTGATTCTTTGAATCGTGACAACTGGGAACAAAGATCAATGGAAATTAGCTTCCCCCAATCAAAAATGTATTGGTCCTTGACTGTGAAATACAAAATATAAATAATTATATGGGAAATGCTTGTTGTGGATGCTTGTCCCATTATTCTTGTAAACAACCAAGCAATTTCCAGGAATGGATTTCTAAAGGAACTTACCTCCAACCTTGTGATATCTTCAAGAATTGTTGTTGGGTATTCGAGGAAGTCAGCTAAGATTTCCAACCCATTATCATGTTTTTCTAGAAACTACTTGTAGTCTTGTCCTCTAAACGTCAATGTTGGCTACGACAATTTCATCATCTCACAGAAGACCTGAGGTGACAAAGAAACAGGAGAATGGTCACGCAGTGGAATAATTATTTGGCCTGGAATATATTTTTTGGTGCACCAAGAGACCACCTCCTTACAATCAAAAACCTCAGGGATGCAGCCTGCACGAGCAATTCCATAGGTCCAAATCACTGCATTCTGGGCAGAATGAGATGAATAGTAAAAGTATTCTCTGGACCAATGGAAGTTCTGGTCCTCGTGTGTGAACATATTTACTATATCTCCACAAAACTATTGTCGAATTGCTACCATAAGTCTACAAGAATGTTTGTTTTCTCCAGACAATGAATGAAATGAAAATTTGGAAGGGATTATATAACCCTACGCAAATCTTGGTCCAAAGCGTGTGAATGGGAGATGTCCTTGAGACTTTTGTTGATTAATGACAATTTGGATGGTTGTTGCATGATGCGTTGTTAACATTAAACACTAGTAATTTCATACATAGAAATGCGAACATGGCGGATATTGCAATGAGCGATTAAGAATTGTAGATTTCTTGAGCAGACCAACACGACGACAAGTGTTCGAGATGAACAATCGGAAGGGACAAAATAACTCTCCGCACATCTTGGTTTAATGCATAATAATGGGAGATCTCCTCGAGCGTTTCACCCATTAATGACAATGTTGATGGTTCCTGCATGGTCAGCTGTTAGCATGAAAGGTTTCTAATTGCATAGTAAGAAAGTACGGAGGTCGCGGGCACGGGAAAAAAAAACTACAAAATAGGGTTGCAAGGTACAACCGTTGAAGGTGAGGGACCGATGGTCAAATTGTATGTCTTAGAACTTTTTGAGTGAAATACGCGTAACAACAAAGAGGGTATGGTAGGACAGCCCAGAGGGAAATTTGTATATGACTAGTAAGAGCATAACTAATGTATATCAGGAAGGATAGGAAGTTAGTGGGGATGGAAGGCAGCGAGAGATACTTTGAAACATTTGTGAGCCGTGGTAGAGTGAAGCTTGCGAGTTTGACAAGCCCACACTGGAATTGTAGATCACGAAAGTTTTGAGTGCAATATGTACACAACGCAACAAGAAGCATAGTTTTAAATCACCAACCCGCCAATTGTGACCATAAAATTGGCCAAGTATGGAAAGCAACATCAGTCGGTTAGATTCTTGGTGTGATTATATAGATGGAGATAAAGATATTTCAACCTGACAACACTAGAACCCACAATCACAGAAAGGCGACTAAGTAAATAACCACAAAGCGATAATACAAGGGAAGAAGAAAAGGGAAAAAGGACCAATGAATCCACGGTGGAATTGTGAATCACAGAAATTTTCAGTGCAATATGTATATCATGGAATAAGAAGCAACAAAGTTCGAATACACCAACCCGAAACACTGACTAAGAATTGGAGATTTCGTGAACCCATGAATAGGAGGATCCAAAATAGGGTCACAAGGTCTCCCCAGAACACGTGAGGCCCTGACGGTCAAATTGTATCGTTCGAAACATTTGAATGAATAATCTATAGCACAGAAGAGGGGACGATGTTGGAACCCGGTAGTCAATTTCTATATTGTGAAGGGTTGGATGCGAACTATTTCATATTACTGTGTGCAGTTGTCACTTGTAAGAGTCACTATTAAGAGCATAACCAATGTATATTAGGAAGCACATTTGTGAACCGTGGTAGAGTGAAGCTTGCGAGTTCTAGGAGTCCTCGGTAGAATTGTAGATCACGGAAGTTTTGAATGCAAGATGTACATCACGGAACAAGAAGAAGCAGAGTTCGAAACTGCCAACCTGGCAACCGTGGCCATAAAATCAGTCAAGTATGGAAAGCAATAGCGGTCGGTCGAATTCGTCGTGTGATTATATAGATGGAGATAAAGATGTCAGCCCGCCAATGTTGGAACCCGCGATCATATAAACGCGACTAAGTATATAACCAAAGAGCCATAATAGAAGGGAAGATGAAAAGGGAAAAATGACAAAGGAGTCCACGGTGGAATTGTAGATCACGGAAATTTTGAACACAAGATGTCAGCCTGCCAATGTTGGAACCCACGATCATAGAAACACGACTAAGTATATAACCAAAGAGCCATAATACAGGGGAAGAAGAAAAGGGAAAAAGGACAAAGGAGTCCATGATGGATTTGTATATTGCAGAGGGTCGGATTCCAACTAAGGTAGTGACAGATACTTTGAAACATTTGTGAATCGTGGTACAACGAAGCTTGATGCCAACCCAAAACAATATCCAAGAGTTTCACATTTCGTGAACCCGACAACAGGGGATCCAAAATAGGCTGACAACGTGTTTGCATAAGACGCAAGTCCCCGACGTTCAAATTGTATCGCTCCGAACATTTGAATGCATAATTTGTAACATGAAAGAGAGGACAATGTCAGAATTCAATAGTCAATTTGTATATTGCGGAGGGTGTGATGCCAGCTATTTTGTACCTCTGTGTCCAGTTGTCACTACTAAGAGATAATTTAGTATTGAAAATAATATTTTAGATACTGTTAGATACTTCATAGGGATTAGCATCCATAAACAATGGCAATTTCCACCCGCCAGCCTTGCATTCCGCGTGTCAATTTGTATATCGCGGAACTGGAAGCGATGTTTGGAGGACACGAAACAATAGAAGTGCAATGATGAGTCAGCCATTCTGCAGGTCCGCTTTTCAATTTGTATATCGTGGAATTCTGGGTGCTATTTGTAGGGCACGAAACAATGGAGGCCCAATTTTGAGCCCTCCCGCCGGAGAACCCACGATCCAAAATGTCACTAGGTATGGAATACGGAATCCGTACATGCTCTATAAAATATCATGTCCATAATATATAGTCCCATAATACACGGGAAGAAAAAAAGGGAAAAAACACAGAGTAGTTCGCAGTGGAATTGTAGATCACGAAAATTTTGAGTGGAAGATGTATATAACGGAACAAAAAGGAAGAGAGTTCAACTGCACCAACTCGGCAACCGTGGGCATAAAATTCACCAAGTATGAAAAGGAACAATGGGCGGTCCAATTTGCCATGCGAGGATATAGATGGAGATGAAATTGGCGCCAACACGACAACCGTGGCCATAAAATTGGCCAAGTATGGAAAGCAACAACAGTCGATCAGATTCATCGTGTGATTATATAGATGGAGATAAAGATATGTCAACCCGCCAATGCTGGAGTTGCACATTTCGTGAAGCCAGCAATAGGAGGATCCAAAACAAGTTGAGAAGGTGTCTGCAGAAGACGCGAGGCCCCGACGTTCAAATTGTATCGCTCTGAACATTTGAATGCATAATCTATAACATGGAAGAGCAGACGATGTTGGAATTCGGTAGTTAATTTGTATATTACGAAGGGTGTGATGCCAATTGTTTCGTACCTCTGTGTCTAGTTGTCACTACTAAGAGCTAATTTAGTATTGAAAATAATTTTTTAGATAGTATTAGATACTTCACAGGGATTAGCATCCATAAACAATGGCAATCTCCACCCCGCCAGCCCTGCATTTTGTGTGTCAATTTGTATATCACAGAACTGGGAGTGTTGTTTGGAGGACAAAGAACAATAGAAATTCAATGTTGAGTCAGCCAGTCCATAGGTCCTCTTGTCAATTTGTATATCGCAGAATTATGGGTGCTATTTGTAGGGCACAGAACAATGGAGGCCCAATTTTGAGCCCGCCCGCCTGAGAACCCGCGATCCAAAATGTCGCTAGGTATGGAATGCAAAATCTGTACATGCTCTATAAAATATCATGTCCATACTTTATAGTCCCATAATACACGGAAAGAAAAAAAGGGAAAAAGGATGGAGGAGTTCGCAGTGGAATTGTAGATCACAGAAATTTTGAGTGGTTGATGTATATGACGGAACAAGAAGCAACAGAGTTCAATTGCGTCAACTCGGCAATCGCAGGCATAAAATTCACTAAGTATCAAAAGGAACAGTGGGTGGTCCAATTCACCATGCGAGGATATATATGGAGATGAAGATATGTCAACATGCCAATGTTGGAACCCGCGATCATAGAAACACGACTAAGTATATAACTAGAAAGCGATAATACACGGGAAGAAGACAAGGGAAAAAGAACTAAGTATCTCGTAGAAGAACATCTATTGTTTGATTATTAATGCAAATGCTTTCGAACCCCTGCTGAGTTCTGACCAATTAAGGCATAAATTGCAGATCACAGAAGTATATTTCGTACCACTGTATCCGCTTGTCACTAGTAAGAGCATTGTTGATGTATATCAGGAAGGACGCGAAGTTGTTGGGGATGGAAGGCAACAATAGATACTTTGAACAAGGTTAATTTATACGAGGAACCTACAGTGGAATTGTAGATCATAGATGTTTTGAGTGCAAGATGTATATAACAGAATGATAAACAGCTGGGTTCGCAAGCAGCGAACTCACGGCAGCGGCCATAAAATTGGCTAAGTGTGGAAAGGAACTGCGGTCGGTCGAATCCATCATGTGAGGATATAGATGGAGATGAATACATGTCAGCCCGCCAACTCTGGAACCAGATACTATAGAAAGGCCACTAATTATATATCCAGAAAGCGATAACGAGCGGGAAGAAGAAAAGGCTAGTTTGTATGCACCGACCCGACAACCGCGACCATAAAATTGCCTAGGTATGGAAAGGAACAGCGGTTGGTCGGATTCGTCATGTGAATATACAGATGGAGATGAAGAAATTCCATCCTATGAAACCTGCAACCTCCCATCATAGAAAGACAACTAAGTATAAAACCAGAAAGCCATAATGGACGGGAAAAGAAAAAGGGGAAAAGGGATAAGTATCTGATAGTCGAAAAAACCTTTTTTTTCCGTTTATTAATGGCAATGTTTTTGAACCCCTGTTGGGTTCTCACTAATAAAATCATAAACTTCATATCACTAAAGTTCTTTGGCTGCAAGATGTATATGATGAAATAAGGGACATAGGTGTTGGGTACCACGAACCCGGGGCCTGGTGGCCAGATAACTAGCTAAGTATTGGCCAAGAGAAAGTTTTGATATCTATTTCAATAATATTCATACTAGTATGTATTAATCGAGAAAGTTTTCATATTTATCTGAATAGTATTCATACTAATATATATTAATGGATTGTTTCTATTTCAAATGCAATTGATCTGTCAATTTGCAGGATGCTCTTCGGTTCACAAATTTCATTGAAACCACGAAAATTTTGATTGCAAGATGTACATAGTGCAACAAGAAACATGAATTTGCATTGTGGTCTCAACGAGATAAACTCCTTATCATCTATTCATCTTGTATTCCTTGCAATGACATGAGCAAACGTCGGCTCTCCATAAACATCAATATCTAAATTAAATTAAATGTAATCAAAAATTGGTGTGACTTAAGTAATTAAGACAACTTCAGTCATTCCTTTATTAATGCCAAAATTTTCGAAAGCCTGGTCAATTACAAGCAGTTAAAGCATAAATTGCAGACCACGGAAGTTCTTTGGCTTCAAGATGTATATGACAGAATAGGGAACATAGTTGTTTAATACCATAAACCCAAACATAATTGCCTAATATTTGTCGAAGAGGAAGTTTTTTGTATTTATTCCAATAGTACTGATATTAGTATATATGCACAGATATTATCAAATAGAAGAAGCTGCAATACATCCAACATACTGAACAGGAACATTGCGTCAACACTTGAGCCACCTTATTGTAACTCATTAATTCATTCTATTTACGAAACCCGAAGAATGGAAGTAGGACGGGTCCTCCAATTTATTTCTTTAAATACAGGGCCAACGCCACATAAGTATGGCTTATGAAAAATTATTCTTAAATGTAAAATGTAAATTGATGCAGGAGCATCCACACCTCGTCATGCGAGTTTTCATGTGGAGAAAAGAAAAAGACCGCAGGGTGACGCCAGCATCACGGTTATGACCATTTTGATGAGCGCCACCGTTTACATAAAAGCCTCCATATTTAGGCGTACTTGTATATTGAAATAGACTGTGAGTAGATAAGCTCTCGTCCTGGTACAGCAGAGGCACTTATTAGATTTAATGCAGAGAGGTTAGATTTAGTGCAGGTAGATAAGACCATTATGTCTTGATTTGACAATTTAGCTTTTTGAGAGGGAAAACCGGATATAGACACCCTCCCTTGTATTATTGTAAAAAGGAGTATCAGCATTAGCATTGAGGAGAAGAGCAGGAGAGCAGAACAGAGAGCTTGAACAAGACCCCATGTACAAATATTGAATTAATAAGAGAGATCTGATTCAATTTCATGGCGGTGGTTATTCTCTGTATTTTGTTAATCTTATGCTGTTGTATGCTTGCTTCTTGTTATGCTTTCATTATATATGCTGCATACGTGATCTCATGGAAGATTAGAAACCTGGGAGAAAGGAGGGATTAAGTTCGTTCATGCCACTGATTGAACCGGGAATCTCCTGCATAGAGTGCAGTTGAAATCCCTCCGCATAGAGTGCGTAGAGGCGGTTCGATAGGGAAGTTCTTACCCTCATCAGTCAAGGGTGGTTGAGTTGAATTCCATCCCATGGACGTGACTATCCCTTGCGTGTTGTTGGGATTATGTCTTTGTATCTTTGTTTCTGGGTATATCCTTCTTTCATATGCTGTGTATGTTATCATGTGGAAGAATTAGAAGCCGAGTGTCGGAAAGAATGAGTTTCAATTGTTTCTCTGTTTAGGCCAGGATATTCCTGCATAGAGTGCAGTCGAGTTCCTCCACATAGCGTGTGTTGAGGGGGCTAAGCAGTAGAACTCTCCTTCTACTTTTCTTAGAGTTGGGTCGAGTTATTCAAGCCGTGCAGGTGCGTGCAGGTTGAGTTTGAGTCTCAATAACAAGTCCGAGAAGGGGAAGGGTCTGAGTTGACAGAGCTCAGGAGGGATAATCCCTTATTTCGCTGTGGATATCGACCCAGGAGAAGTCGTACAGTACAAAGATGGTATAGCATAGATCTCTTCATAGAGGAAGAGAATCGAAGACTCGAACTTAGTAAGGAGAACCTCAAAGGTCTCTACCCCACCCGGAGATCGGGCATAGTGGTGGTTCGCGTGGGCGGAGTTGACAGGTTGGCCAAAGCGGACATGAGGACGCGAGGATCGACGTCGTGCGATCACGTGCATGGCGTGAGCCATAGGTTTGAGGTGAAGGACGATCTCGGGACATCGGGTCTCGAAGATTAAAGGGTTCAAGGATACGGCGCGCTAGTAGTAAGATAGCGAAAGGCGAGAAAGCGAGTGGGTCGGCATCTCGGCGTCTCGGACCTCGGTAGTGGGGTTTCCGAAGATATAGTAGCACGAGTCGCGAGTCAGCGATATTGCGAGGTTCCGACACCCGAGTAAGGTCAGCGTTGACCAGGAATATCGGATCTCGGGGATCCGAGGATTAAGCCTACAACCGTGGGACTCGCGAAGTCGCGA
Source organism: Picea sitchensis (assembly GCA_010110895.2). NCBI lineage: Eukaryota > Viridiplantae > Streptophyta > Pinopsida > Pinales > Pinaceae > Picea > Picea sitchensis. The sequence goes on along the minus strand of SNQJ01S0115804.1, from coordinate 5,155 downwards.
GAGCCGATTCCCCGACAATCAAAACAGGGAGAATTGGGAGGAGTGAAGTCTGTGGGTAAAGACTCCCGAGGGGAGCAGGAAGAATATCGTTTCTTCGGGCCGATTGGTTGAAGGTCCTGGTGAAGCGACCGGACACTGTTGGGAGTGGCAAGCGTGGTTGCGACCAGAGTGGTATCAGAGCAGGAAAGAAGGTTCTCTTTGTTCAGGTAGCATAGAGGAGCAGACGTAATGCCGCCCAGAAGAGAGAGGCAATCACCTGGTTGTGAGGACAGGGATGCCCGGAGGAGAGGCACGCAGCCAGGGAATCTAGCAGGGAATGCTGAGATGGAACGTCAAATACGAGATCTCAAGGCGAGACTCGAGGATATGGAGGCCACCCAGAGGCGTGGAGCCGATGCGGTAGAGTTCAGTGATCCCGAGATTGAAGAGGACGCTGGAGATGATGAAGGGGAGGTCTCAGCAGAGGATGCCTCGACTGAGAGGTTGATCAGGGCCATTTCAAAGATGAGCTCGAAGACGAAGATGGAAATTCCCGTTTATGAGGGAAGTCTGAACGCAGAAGAGTTACTGGATTGGATCCGAGCACTCGATACCTACTTCGATTATGAGGATATCGAAGAGGATAAGAAAGTAAGACATGCGGTCACCAAGCTAAGGGGGCATGCAGCTTTATGGTGGGACGAATTGCAGGCGGATAGACGTGGCAAAGGAAAATCAAAGATCAAGAGTTGGGATCGGATGATCGCCAAGATAAAGGCGAAGTTCATCCCGAGGGATTACCAGATCACTCTGTTCAGGCGCATGCAGAACCTGAGACAGAAGTTGATGACCGTGAAGGAGTACACCGAAGAATTCTACAGGCTCAACATTCGAGCTGGTCATCGGGAGAGTGATGACGAGAAGGTGGCGAGGTACCTGAATGGTCTAAGGTATGACATTCAGGATGAATTAAGCATGGTCACCATCCGCACAGTTGAGGAGGCGTACCAGATGGCGCTAAGAGCCGAAGAAAAGCTGAGCCGCAAACAGGGACAACGGGGGCGAGGACGAAGCCAGCCACGAGGTAAGGCGGTTGTTCAGGAGAGAACACAGAAGCCCAAAGAGGATTGGAAAAAGCCTCAGGGTAGAGCTGAAAGAGGTGGAACCTCACAGCAGAGGCAGCAAATTTTTGAGTCGAGGAGGTAGCCAGAGGATCAGCAAGGAGGATATGCTGACGCCAACACATTTCCTCGTACTCGAGGTAGAGGAAGAGGCCGAGGAGGAGTTATCACGTGCTTTACATGTGGTAAAGACGGCCACAAAGCCGTTGACTGCCCGGAAAGAAAAAGGGATAGATGAAATACTCACGTCGTTGAGGCACAGAGGCGTGACGTTGAAGATGAAGACACTGGAAGCGGGAAATCGCTGACGGTGCACAAGGTTCTCTTAAAGCCTGAGAAAGAAGTGGAGAACACAGCTCAACGATGCAAACTGTTCCGGACGACTTGCAAGACCAAAGGCTGGAAATGCAAGATCATAGTGGACAGTGGGAGCACGGATAATCTCGTTGCAACCGAGATGGTGGAAAAGCTGGAGTTGGAGATGCACAGACACCTGAGTCCATACAAAGTGTCATGGCTACAGAAAGGACACCAGGTAAGTGTTACGGGACAATGCTTGGTAAATTTTAAAATGGGTGAATATAGAGATGAAGTCTTGTGTGATGTCATTCCCATGGATGTCTGTCATGTACTGTTGGGAAGACCATGGCAGTTTGATAGAAAAGTTGTTCATGACGGGAGGATGAACACTTATACCTTAGAGAAGGATGGGAAAACACATACATTGCTTCCGGGGAAGGATAAGAAGGTGGAGACGGAAGTAACCAGTACGATACTTCTCATGAGTAGGAAAGAGCTTCTCACAGAGTTGGAGAAGAATGAGGATCCACAGTTCTTGGTTTTCAGGAAGCCGAGAATTGTCCTGGCAAGCACAAGAGTGGATGACTTACCAGAGGAGATTCAGCAACTGCTGGGGGAGTTCGCTGACATCATCGTGGATGAACTGCCGTGTTCATTACCACCGGTGCGGAGTGTGAGTCATCACATCGACCTCATACTCGGAGCAAGTTTACCAAACAAAGCAGCGTACAGGCTGACACCTCGAGAGAATGAGGAAGTCAAGAGGCAGGTTCAGGATCTGCAGGGTAAAGGGCTGATCAGAGAGAGTCTGAGTCCATGTGCCGTTCCAGCGGTACTGAGTCCGAAAAAGGATAGAGGCTGGAGGATGTGTACAGACTCCAGGGCGATAAATAAAATCACCATCAGGTACAGGTTCCCATTACCGAGAATGGACGACTTGATGGATTGCCTAAGCGGAGCAAATTATTTTTCAAAGATTGATCTCAAGAGCGGATATCATCAGATCCGGATGAGAGAGGGAGATGAATGGAAAACAACATTCAAAACAACCGAGGGTTTGTACGAATGGTTGGTCATGCCATTTGGCTTGACAAATGCACCCAGCACATTTATGAGGCTGATGAATGAAGTCCTGCGGGATTTCATTGGCAAATTTGTGGTCGTATACTTGGACGACATATTGGTTTTCAGCAAAACAAAGGTTGAGCACTTGAGGCATTTGGCCCTAGTGATGAGAAGACTACAGCAGGAGAAGCTACTGGTTAATTTGAAGAAGTGTTCCTTCATGCAGACAGAACTCATTTATTTGGGTTTTGTAATTTCGGCGAATGAGCTAAAGATGGATCCTGAGAAGGTTGAGGTGATCAGAAATTGGCCATCGCCGAGAAATGTTTTCGAGGTAAGGAGCTTTCACGGTTTGGCAAGCTTCTACAGGAAGTTCATTAGGAACTTTAGTGGAATCAGTGCTGCAATGATGGATACTGTGAAGAAGCGGCATAAAAATTTTCAGTGGACAGCCGAGGCGGAAAGAAGCTTCAGTTCGTTAAAGCGGAAGATTACTGAGCAGCCAATTCTGGTGCTGCTAGATTTTCAGAAGACCTTCCAAGTGAAGTGTGATGCCAGTGGGTATGTTGTTGGAGGAGTCTTGAGTCAGGATGACCGACCTGTTGCATATTATAGCGAGAAGATGGATGATGCCAAGCTGAAGTACTCCACATATGATAAAGAATTCTATGCTATTATACAGGCATTGAAGAAATGGAGGCATTACCTCATTCCAAAAGAATTTGTGTTGTACAGTGATAATCATGCACTTCAATTCGTGAGTCAATAGGAGAAGCTGAACCAAAATCATGCGAAATGGGTGGAATACATGCATAATTTCACCTTTGTCATAAAGCACATTTCGGGGACTGCAAACAAGGTAGCTGACGCCTTGAGCAGGAAATGCTTATTGCTGCAAGAGTTCAGAATCAAAACGCTGGGTTTTGAAAATCTGAAGGACATGTATGCTGGTGATGCTGATTTTGGGGAAGCATACGAAGCAGCCGAGAACCCAGTTCTCAGGGATAGGAGTCCATGGATAGACTACCTAGTTCAGGATGGATTACTGTTTAGAGGAAATCAACTGTGCATTCCAGATTGCTCTATGAGAGAGAATTTGGTACGAGAGAAGCACAGTGGAGGCTTAGCAGGTCATTTCGGGCATGACAAAACCTTCGCCAAGCTGAGCGAGACATATTTTTGGCCAGGCATGCGTACAGATGTGAAGCGTTTTGTTGACAGGTGCAGGATATGTCAACACGCAAAGGGCCGAAAGCAGAACACGGGGTTCTATCAGCCATTACCCATACCCGAGAGACCATGGGAGGCGTGGATTCCATTTTTGTAGTGGTGGATCGATTCTCGAAGATGGCACATTTCATACCGTGCCATAAGACAAGCGATGCAACCCACATCGCAAATTTGTTTTTCAAAGAGATCGTGTGATTGCATGGATTACCAAGGAGCATAGTCTCAGATCGGGATACGAAGTTCATAGGTCATTTTTGGAGGACGCTATGGAGAAAGCTAGGGACTGATTTGGCATTCAGCTCAGCCTACCACCTGCAGACCGATGGACAGACAGAGGTGGTCAACAGAAGCTTGGGAGATCTGTTGAGAAGTCTGGTGACGGAGCATCACACCAGCTGGGATCAGGTCCTACCACAGGCAGAGTTTGCGTACAACGATTCTGTGAATCGGAGTACAGGCAAAAGTCCGTTCCAGATTTTGTACGGCACACAACCGAGAGGAGTGTCTGAGCTCAGGGAGCCAGGACAGGCTGAAACTAGCAGCGCGAGAGCTGAGGAGTTCGCTGAGGCGATGAAAGAACTTCACACGGAGGTGAAGCAGCGATTGCAGAAGACGAATCAACAATACAAGCGCAGAGACGATCAGAGAAGAAGACAGCTTCAGTTTGAAGTTGGAGACATGGTTCTGGCACACTTGAGGAAGGAAAGATTCCCACGGGGGACATATAACAAGCTCAAAATGAAGAAGATCGGACCATGCAGAATTCTGAGAAAATTCGGCAAAAATGCATATGAGCTTGAGCTGCCAGAGGGCATCGGGATATCTCCGATTTTCAACATTTCGGATTTATACCCATATAAGGGCGAAGATACAGGATCTGGAGCTGAGGAACCAGTGGTCCAGTGGCAGAAGCAGTTGCCAGTTGCACAGAAGCCTGAGATGGAGTACATACTGAATCAAAGAGTCGGAAGAAAGACCAGGCGGAAGCAGTATTTTGAATACCTGGTCAAATGGAAGAATCACCCAGTGGAGGACGCCAGCTGGGAACCAGAGGCAGTTATACAAAAGCATGGGCACAACGTACGGGAACTCATGGACAGGATCCCATGAAATCTTTTTGAGCCGAGTATGATGCAGGAGCATCCACACCTCGTCATGCGAGTTTGCATGTGGAGAAAAGAAAAAGACCGCAGGGTGACGCCAGCATCACGGTTATGACCATTTTGATGAGCGCCGCCGTTTACATAAAAGCCTCCATATTTAGGTGTACTTGTATATTGAAATAGATCGCGAGTAGATAAGCTCTCGTCCTGGTATAGCAGAGGCACTTATTAGATTTAATGCAGAGAGGTTAGATTTAGTGCAGGTAGATAAGACCATTATGTCTTGATTTGACAATTTAGCTTTTTGAGAGGGAAAACCGGATATAGACACCCTCCCTTGTATTATTGTAAAAAGGA
>SNQJ01S0115802.1:43206-55531 GCA_010110895.2 Picea sitchensis | reverse complement strand
ACATTGTAATCTTGCCAATCTTGAAATCCTGAAAACCGTTAAGTCTGCTGAATTTTGAATGGGACCTAAAATTCTACTTTCTCCATATAAAGTCTAATGAGGTTGGAACCACTCTCAAACATCCTGAAACAATTAATGGTAAAGATAAAAATTTAACATTACCATTAGGGAGTGCCTAGGGAGCATTCAGGGAGCACCTTGGGAGCCGTGGGGGGGGGGGACGCTCCCTGCAACTATGCTCCCATAGATGATGAATATCATTCATTACATGATGCAAGTAACACTAACTGGAAGTTTGGGGGCCCCACGACCCCTTTATTTGCCTAATTCTCCTTTGAAAGTCGCGAAAACCCGATCGTATGGGCGTGGTACGACCCCGAAACGTCGACGGCCGTACTGTACGGCGTTTCCCTTTCGCGAAACGTCGTACGGTACGGACGCCGACGTTTCGGGGCCGTACCATACCCATTTCAACGTACCGTACCGTTTCGGGCTCCGAAACAGAGCCGGGGGGGGTGGGCGTTTCCTGCAACATAGTAGAGAATATAATGCTTGATCTCAATGTACCTCAGTCTGTCATGGAACATTGGTTTTCTCTGAAGGCTTCATATAGCTCTGATCATTACAATATATCATGGTCGAGTTCAACACTTCTGTTTCCTGCTAGCTCATGACATCGTGGCAAAGCTCAAACTGAAACATATCCAAGTAACACTTCTTTTGTCATCGTGAGAGTTTGCCATGGATTAGCAATCCATCATCTCGGAGTTTTGAGTAACTATTCTGATACACTATCTTCGTTATAGAAAGTTTTCACCATGCTTCTGCTGTATATGAGATACTCTGCATCAGGTTGTTTGAATCCATACAAGGTCTTCTTATATTTGCATACATGGGTCTCTTTCTGGTATAAGCTTCTTTTTCACTTGCTTTATTTGGAAAGAATAGTCTTTTACATGTAAATTCCAATCCATGGATATTGGTGAGCTGTCGTTATAGTTTTTCTCCCTCCTTCTGGAAAAACCTCTGAATCTCGCAATGCTTCCATTCGCAAGTCTTTTTCACATTTTCTTACATACACTGTTCTTTATCATAACTTCCATTTCTTCTGCTTGATTGCTTCTAGTGGGTTCAAACTAAGCTGGTAGTCTTGTGATTCTCGGTATAACAACTGGTTGTTCTATATTTTTCTTTCTTTCTTCGAATCTTCATGTTCTTCCACATGTTTCTCTTTAGCTCTTGGGTCCATGGAGTCTTCTATAGATTCCATGCCTCGAAGATTTCAACTTCTTCCTTTTATCATAGGATCATGGATATAGATTGACAACTAAGGATACTTTAAGGCTTCTTTTTGAAGAAGACTTCTTCTGAACACGTGCTGCTTATCATGATTGCTACTTTCAATGGGAACATGGACATATACTTCATAATCCTCAATGGATCATATCGTTTAGGATTAGCTCCCTCCTAATCTTTGTTTCATGTATGAATGCATGCTCTTCTTTTTAGAATTCTATAATCATCTCCCTCTATCTAAGAGAGTCCATGCTTCTGTCTGCATCCTTGTTGCCTTCTGCAAAGTGTCACAAGTCTTTTTCTAATTTCCTCTTGATTGCTGACTTCTTCTGGGTCTCTTCAAGTTTGATTTTGATTTCGGCTTATCTGGCAATTGTTACTTATATAATAGCTTCCACAGGAAGTGTTACCAAGCATTGTCAACGTACTTCATCTTTTCAGATACATTACTTGACTAGTAATCATCGTAATAGTAATCCTTATCTTGTTATTCTTCCATAGGTGTTGTTTCACTGGCCATCTTATCTTCTAAGAGATAGATATACATGAACTATGTAAACATGGTATGTACAAGGACTATGTTACAGAAGAATATTGTTACCTTGACTAGAAGAAGAAATCTGCTTCATCTTGTTTGACTTTCTTTGAGGGTTCCTTTTCTTTGGCAACTGTTGCTTCATGTGTTTCCTTCCTTTTCTTTAACTCAGGACAATGATTCTTGTAGTGACCATATTTTCGACAGTTGAAGCATTGTATTTTTGACATATCCTTCTCTTGATTTGGTTTCTTCCTTGAGTCAAACTTCTTCTTATTCCCGAATTTCTTGAACTTTGTTGTGTAGGCTTGATCATCATCTTTCCTTTGGAATTTCTCTTTTGCGCTAATCCTTGATTCTTCTTGTGCACAACAAGTCCAAAGTTCTTCAAGTGGGATACTCCTTTCTTGTGTTCATGCTTGCGGCAAATGCATCCCATGTCTTGGGAAGGCCATTGAGTACTATATTCACCAGTTCCTTTTCTGAAATGATTTCTTCAATAGCTTGCAGTTGATCTCTTAACTGAGAGATTCTCACAAGGTATGATGTTATGTTGTCATCATCATTCATTTTCATGTCACGAAGCTCAATCTTCAGACTCATTACTTGTCCAATGTTTCTGATTGAGAAGAGGTTAGTTAGGGCATCGTACATCTTCTTTGATGAGTCAAGATGAGAGATGTAGGGTATCGAGTGGTCTTTTACAGAGTCCACTATGATACTCATGGCATTGATGTCATTGTCCTTAAACTTCTCCATAATTGCAACGTTTTGAGGTTCCTTCTCTTTTCCTTCTTCAAATTGTGGTTCGACGATCTTTCCTTTCACGATATCCAAGACTTTATTCTTGGCAAGGATGAGGTCAATCCTTGTCTTCCATGCTCTGAAGTTATAAGCCCCTTCTAACTTGTTTTTGACTTCATAGAGTAAGTCATGACTGCTTGGACTTGGTCAACCTTTGACTTTGACCAAAAACTCAAACTTGACGTCTTAGCTTGCTGAGAGTACCAGGAGGTGCGCTAGGTTAGGGTGCACTAGGCTATCCAGAAATTAGGTCAATCTCTTCACTTAAGGTGCCTCAACAAGAGGGTTAGGGTTTCATTGCTGTAGCAAAAACTTTGACTGCAACTGCAATTGTAACTGTAACTGAGCAAATCCTCCCAATCTATCTTCCAACGATTAGACTGTTTGAAGATAGTGTGGGCACATAACTTGTTAGAAAAATAGGTGTGCTCATTTAATCATAGACAATATAGCAATATTGTCACCCAACCATAGATCGAAGCCACCCCCGAGCACCTTAACCTTGATAGAGAATAATTTTGGAAACAAACCCTAGGCCTAATAGCCAATCAATGTAGCGTACCTCTCTTCAGAGCTAGCGCACAAGGCAGAAAGTCCAATCCATAACCAAGAGAAAGTCCAAGCCTAAAACCGAAAAATACAAGTTGCAGTAGCTGCAACTGCAACTACTCTACAGACTTGCGCACTTACTAAATTTCTGCAGTGCGTACTAGATTTCTGCAGTTGCAAGCTGTGTGTGTACAAATGAGCTTTGGCATCTTGTATTTATACTGCTCTTTCTTAGCTGTTTGGGCCAACTTCTCTTTCTGGAGGCTAAAGACTCAATATTAAATTATTTTCTTTAGCCGACTTGTCTTCTAGGGTTATATCCAATGCTTTAGGATTTCTTCTTGCTTCCCAGAATATTCTATTCTTGTCAGGGTTACACGTGGAGGTTAATACCTCCCGCAGCTACCATAATAACAACAAAGACATGTAATATGCCTAAAAATATGTAATATAAATAAACCTAATTATATTAAACTCTAAAGGTCATGGTCATTTGTCGTGACCTGTCTCTTCAAGCCCTATATAAAGAGGTTAAGTTGGATGGGCATGTCAAAGTTTATGGCTTGTTATGTAAATTTGAGAAACAAATATACGACGGAGCCATTACTTTGTCCATTTGAATGGTATTCTATAAGAAATGGGAATGGAGAGGGGATACATTTATATTCTTAAGATCAATACAGTTTTTGTTTAAGGTTCTAAAGTTGAAGCCTAGGAAATATTAACATTTAGATACAAATTATATTAGAAAATGTTAAATGAGTATGTAAGAAAGGTCAAACACTTGTGAGGTGAATTCAGTTTGCAAGTTCCGTTTTAATATTTTCTTTATAAAGAAACATTCCATATTGTTTCCATATTTCGAGGCATAATGTAATTTTTGAATGCTTGAGAAAAATTTGTTTGCGATGTGAATTAACTTCTAATGCTAATGTAAAAATTTAAAAAGGTTATTTAATTACGACAATTTTAAGGGATTGTAGTAAATGGACCCGTCTTTGTCAGACAGATAACATAAACGTTTCATACAATAAGAGGATGGCACTTTTCTATTAACCAAGATACGATGTTGATAGCTTAACCTTGGCAGTCTTCTAATTCATTTCCTTTCTATAAGCAATTCTCTTTGCAGTAAATAGACCTACGATCTTGTGGAAAGCTAGTGGCATTTAGTTCAGTTCTGCAGCTTTTGCGTACACAATAAAAATAATGATCCAACATTGGCCAGCTACTGTGAATGAACTTGGCAATTATTGGCACTTTAGAGCAAAAAAATTCCACAAAGGTAATGCCATGCATGACAGGATGCCGTCGATGTTTGTTTGTATCTTCCTCATCTGGGTTCATTCTACAGGACATTATGATAGCTCAATTCCTCCATGTACTAAACAACACTTGTCAATCTACTAAGAACAATTTACGGCTTTGTTAGGAAGCATTTTGGCAGTAGTTCGAAGGTTTCAGTCAGAAACTCAATAGTGCAAGTGTGATCCGATCTTCCAAATGGGCAGTTATATATAAATATTTTACTTTTCTCTTGAATATATCAATATATCAATCAATATTTGTTCATCCTCAAACTGCTTGAAACAAGCTTTTAGTGAAAATCCAAAATCCGTGAGCTTGTAAAATATTAGTAATGGATAAAACATATAATGCACTAGATTAACTCCAATCTGATCATTACTAGGAAATAAATTAAGAGAAGCACAATGATTATGAAAAACAGCCCTGAAAAGGCCCGGCATATGTGCATTTTGAGAAAGTCTTGTTTGTTCTCCGTACTGTGATTATTAGTTAACATCCAGAAATGTTTTAAGTGGCTTTCTCTTGTCTTTTCCTTTTTCTTCTTTTCAGCTTGTATTGATCACAGAGGCACACCAGAGTTTCCTGCTCGATCATGCACATTAATAGAAGAAGAAGGAGCTCTTTGTGTAAGTATTGCACATTTACTCTGCTTTTCTCTATGTAGTTATCATTAATCCTTCTGTAGGGCATTTTCAATCTCTGGTAGCCTTGATTGCATTGCATAAATTCTTGGAAACTACTTAGGAGCCAGAAGTTGTTGCCAGGTGAGATGTGGTTAATGTTGACAACACACCTTACGTAGCCTATTTTTCATTTGCAATGATTTTCTCTCATTTCTAGTTTTGCATCTGCATACCCTACTAATGTTTTATTTTGACAGTGGGGTACTGCCTTTTGTGTTAATGGAGGACCAGAAAAGGAAAAGTTGGTCATAGAGGTAAGTTGTAGAGACTTGATTCAGTTAATGATGGTTTATCTTGCTTGCAGTAATCTTGATCCCTTTGCCCAAGAATTTTCAGCAACATTTCCGGAATGGTTATTGCTTTTGATTTTAATTCTTAATGCACTTTGTTGAATATGTGATGCAGTATCTGGAGAAGAGAGAATGCGAATATGACACAAAGAGTTATATAGATTTCTACACAGTAAGGACCTTTACACATTCAAGCTTGTAAAGACTAGGGCTACAATATATCCATAGTTCTGTTAAATATTCTTGGCAATACCTGTTTTTTATTTATCTTCTTTATTGTGCCAAGGCCTCATATCTAACACAGGTTTGTTTTTATAGGAGGAAGAACCATCAAAACCAGCTCTAACTGGAGTTTTAGTGTAACTGGCTCAGCCCTGAACATTTTCACATTAACATTTTGATGTAGTTTCCCATCGTGGATGTATTGAATTCCCCTCTTGTTTATGTTTTAAAAATTATATAACATTTGCAACCCAAGTTCCGTATTCTGTCCTTGCAGTTTTACTACTACCCCAAATAAGGTCACAAACAAGTACTTTCTTGGTCCTGCTCCTTTGGAGGTGATGGCAAGGTTAGTGTTTTTCAATTGTACTTTCTGTAACTAGGTATTTAGTTGAGTCCATCTGAATTACTTTCTTGAGTATCTCTAGATAATGAATAGTTTGTGTATGTTGTTGGAATTTTTGTTTGTAGCCAAATTGCAAAAGCTGTTGGCCCCTGCGGAACCAATTGTGAATATCTTTTTCGGTTGGAAAATGAAATGGATAATATTGGTACACATATATGCACTCTTTATGAGTCTTTGATGTACAGCGAACTTTCTCTTCATACAATTGTGAAATCTTTGTCTACTATTCATTGATACAATATACCTGGTCTGATTACCACAGGGCATACGGAAAAAAAAGTTATCGAGCTTGCAAATGAAGTGAGGAGAGTTCTTGGAGGGGTTTAACTTTCCCTGTAAAAGATATCCATATTAATTGCTCTAGTTTTTTAATGAAAAAGACAGGGACAAACAATGCTAGGATCTATGGAAAGGCTTGCCACTTACTGGAGCATGGTGAAGGTAAGGTCCTGGTCTCACCTGAGCCGGGCTCTAATATTTATGCTCAATGAGTATGCAACCTTGTTCCTTTCATTCGATAGAGTTCAATTTTTGTGAGAGGCTTGCCTAAAATTTTCTTTTACTTTACAAGGGAAACCCAAGGAACTCAACATTCTCATCTAAATACCTGGCCAAAGGTTAGTATAAGGCTTATGAGCAAGGGAAAAAATTGAGCCAGTATTGTTTATTCAAAATTATGGACCATTGTTTTCCTTATGGAGGTAACTCAAAAACAGAGAATATGATTTCTTTTGTATTGGCAGTCTTAACTTATTGAATTGTGTACCTCCTTCAAATGTTGTACCAGTTGGCCCTTCTGGACTTATATCCTACTTTTGCGCAATGAAATGTTTATCCATAATAAGTTCTTATCATTTATGTACGTTTGATATCAAGGTTTAATTCTATGTTTATCTCAAGGTTTACTTTGGTCAGGTACTTGCAGTTTTGAAGGTAAAAATCAGAGTTACTGTAGCAAAGATAACATTACTCAAGAGTCGAAACAAAAAGCCAGCTTGTTTTCATCCTTGACATTAATGACATCATACCAGACACAATTTTAGGTGCAAGGAAACAAAGAAAGTACCAACATGCATTAGAATATGCTGAGGGTAGGTGTTTTGATATGCAACTTTATTGGTTGAAAACAACCAAACTATATAGTTTATGTCAACTGTCATATTTGAAGTTTAGCTTCGAGGAGGCCAGAATAATTTTGTGACTAGATAATACCTTACACAACACACTTTTTTATGTAAAATTGGAGTTTTGAATAATCTGTAATGCATTAACACAATTAACATAAGGTAAGTACTCCCCTGGTTCAAATTAAAAGAGTACAGCTGGAAAGAGTTGGAAAAAATTATCAATGCTATGGTTTGAAATATGTTGTTTTTCATACTGTAATAAACAATTAAAATTTTGTATTATTATCCAAATAAGGGAAGGGAAAGTGATAAGAAAATTACCACTTCAAGGATAATAATACTGAACAAAACTGAATGATATTTGTCTTATGACAATAAACTTTCAAGATATTGATCAATGATACTCAACTCCTATGGAAAACAATTCTAACCTTGACAATACTGATTGGCCTAAGGGGATGTTGTTCACTGAGTCCTTGTGGTTATGCTCTAATCATGCAACCCAGTCACAAACGTTGTTGAAGATTCCTAGTTTGTCCTCTATTGTTGAAAATTCCTAATTTGACCTCTGTTGATGAGGGATCCAGGGGAAAACTAGACCGACTAGAATTGAGATGCTATTTGATCATTGGATACTCCCAAAGTTGCCTTCTTTGGAGATGAATATGAGGGCTTTAAGGACGTCAAGGATTAACCCGGCAATATTGGGTTATGCTTCACTCTACCCCAACGCTTATGCTCCGATCCTATTGCAACATGCAGATAATCCTCAAACAGCCTAGCAATATTGGGTTGTGCTTCACTCTACCCCAACGCTTATGCTCCGATCCTATTGCAACATGCAGATAATCCTCAAACAACCTAGCAATATTGGGTTGTGCTTCACTCTACCCTAACGCTTATGCTCCGATCCTATTGCAACAAGCAGATAATCCTCAAACAGCCTAGATATAAGAGATGCAGAGAAACAAAGCCCAACTTGGCTCCATGATGCCTATGAGTGGAGAACTAATGCCTAAATGTGCTCATCCTAATATCCTTTCTAGCCTTAAAATTGAGTGATGGTAATGGAATAACTAACATGAAAAATCAAATACCTCCTAACTTTAAAATTGAGTGATGGTAATGGAATACCTAACATGAAAAATCAAATACCTCCTCCATGTTGGAGAGATGTAAGCTAAGTCAAATACCTCCATGTTGGAGAGACGTTGGCTAATCTTGACTTGTGTTGTACATATTAATCGGTGCCATTGGGATTAATTGATGGCTTGAAGATTTTTCCAGGGCCTAACAAGCTGCCATCTAGGACTGTCTTTGACCTCAAGATGGCTCTAAATTTCTGTTGTCACACACTTGTTTGCTGTTGTTTTATATCAGCAAATAGATCATGAACTTCACTGCTGGTTTTTTACGGTTACATAGGCCTTTTAGGTGCTCTAGCATGTAGTTTTAGTCACCAACAAGTTAGCACATGCATACCATAAAATATGTAACACACCTTTAGATGTTTACTGTCGAAATAATGCTATTCTAAACACTAACATACATGAAAATGAACACAGGTATTTTTGGTCAACATGACCCTGGATAAAACCCCCTCGAGGAAAACCAGTAGAATATGAGTGTATATATGTGGAGAATAGAAGGTGGAATACAACAAGTACATGAAACAAATGAACCTGATACAATAACAACTTGTCTCAAGCTGCAACACAAGTCCAAGAAGTAGAGATGCGCCTTAGCATGGTGCATCCTTCTCACAAGTTGTCCAATGCACTGAAATGAAGCGCCCTTGCTCCTTGAAGTTCTGATGGATACACCCTTGCACACAATTTTGAATATGTGAACTACCTCTCCACTGAAACTGTCTTCAAAGCAATTTGACCACTGCAAGACCTTCCTGCTATAAGTGCGCCCTCCTCTTCAAGTGCACCGTCCTCCAAGCAAGAACAACTACCACAAATAACTGAGGGTCTAAGTCTCCATGCTACCTGCATGAAAGGGGGCGCCCAAACTTTCCTCAACCATAGCCACCATCCTCTCCTCAATGCCCTCTCTCAAACTCTGTAAGTGAACATAAGAGTGAATGAGCTTTTCCTTGCCCTTTGCGTCCCTTTTGAACCTCCATAAGGAAACCTAAAACTTGGATGGATGAGATCATCCCATCTCATCTCCAATCAAATGTTAAGATCATCCCATAATGATCTCACTCAAAAACACACTTTGGGTTAAGTTACCTAAGTTCACTTTATGTCTCCTAATTCACCCACAAAGTGAATTAATAGTCATTTAGACTAAAATGATCAAATTTCACTTTTGACTTAAATCTCCTAAGTCAAAGTGAAATTAGACATAAAGTACAAGGCACAAAGTACATAGTACTTCCCACTTGTGTTTAGAAGCTCACAAACACAAGGGGACAACTTCTTAAGGTACACAAATCTCAACACTCACTCTTACCGAGGAAAGTGTTTTTCACCAAGCCCATCTTGCCTCTGAAGTAGACATGTTTGTCCCTTGGCAAGGCCTTTGTGAGAATGTCTGCAATCTGCTCGTCAGTCGGTATATACTGTAACTGTACTGCCCCTCTCTGAACACAATCTCTGATGAAGTGGTATCTGATCTCAATGTGCTTCGATCGGTCATGGAAAACTGGATTCTCAGAGAGTTTGATACAACTATGATTATCGCAGTGTATGACTGTCGGAGGCAACTCCTGACCAAATAATCCTATCAGCATCTTACGAAGCCAAATAGCCTCACAACTGGCCTAACTGGTCGCTACGTACTCTGCCTCGACGGAACTCAAAACAATTGACTTATGTTTCTTGTTGAACCAAAAAACAAGTCCTGACCCCAAACGAAAACAACACCCTGAGGTGTTTTCCCTGTCAGTAGCACATCCTGCCCAGTCTGAGTCGATGTAGCCAACCAAACCGACCCCATCACCTCTGATATAGTCCAGGTCATAATCAACTGACCCAACAATGTATCTTAACACATGTTTTGCCCCAATCCAGTGAACACTCCTCGACTCTACCATATGTTGGTTGAGAGTGTTCACGACAAAACAAATATCTAGTCTAGTTTTGACCAGATACATAAGTGAACCGATCAACTGCCTATAAACTGTAGCATCTACCAACTGGGAATCTGAAGCATTAAACTTCTTCTAGTTGGTGACCATGGGTGTCGACATAGCTCTGCAGTCCTCCATCTGAAATCTGCTCAGAATCTCTACAACATACTTTCCTTGCCCGAGAAATATGTGTCCCTCCTCCTACCATACCTCCATACCCAGAGAATAGTGCATCAACCCGATGTCACTCATCTAGAACTCTGATGCAAGTTCCAGCTTGCACTCAACTATGAGATCTTTTGCGCCCGTGATAAACAAGTCATCCACATACAGAATGAGAATGAGCGTGCCCTCACCTCTAATGATGTAATAGAGGTTATGATCAACATCGTTCTTCTTAAAACCCCTCTGAAGCAAGTGTGTGTCAATATGTGAATAGCAAGCTCTGGGAGCTTGTTTCAGACCATAAAGTGTCTTTTTCAAAAGGCACACGTGAGACTCCCTCTCACTCACCTTGAACCCCTGTGGCCACTCAATGTACACCTCCTCCTCTATAAAGCCATTTAGAAATGCGGTCTTCACATCCATTTGATGTATCCTCCAACCCATCTCTTTCACTATGGAAATAATACTCCTGATCGAGGTGTATCTCACAACTGGTGCAAATGTCTCATCATAATCGACTCCCTCTATCTAAGAGAATCCTCGCGCCACAAATCAGGCCTTGTGTTTCTCTATGCTGCCATCTGCAACATACTTGGTTTTGTACAACCACTTGGAAGTCACAACTGACTTCCCCACTGGCCTCAGAACCACCTCCCAAACATTGTTGCGAATAATGGAGTCATACTCCTCCAACATGGCTTCTCGCTAAACCTGTTGGTCTATTGCCTGTGCAAATGTCTGTGGCTCAGTGTTTGAGATACTCGTCACTAAAGCTAAATAGGATCCAAACCTCACTAGAGGTTTACTCTCTCTGAACTGTCTCTTGGGCTCTCCTACGTTCTCCTTGGCTTCCTTCAGGGTCTCGTGAAACCATCTAGGTCTCCTCTTCCCTGAAGTAGTCAAAGGAGAAGTAAGATCTCCCTTTTCAAGAGTATCTACCTCAGGTCAAGTCTCAACATTTTGAGGTCTTGAAGCCTCTGCCCCTTCTGTCTAAACACCCTCTGAATGTGACCCTGAAGCTGTCCAAGGTGACCTTGTCACCCCTTAAACTGACGTACCAGAAACCCAAGGTTGTGCTCCCTCTGAAACATCAATCGATGCCTCTGCATCATTCTCCACACTGACTCTCGACTCGAGAGATCTATGAAAAGCCCTACCCTCCTCAAATCTGACATCTCTGCTCACCACCACTCTCCTCAGTGATGGAATGTAGATTTGGTAGGCTTTGGAGACCTCTGAGTATTCAACTAGAATCCCCTGCTGGGTTGTGGGGTCTAGCTTTGTCCTCTTCTTTGAGGGGACATGAGAATATGTCAAGCACCCAAAAATCTTGATGTGCTTGACATCGAGCCTCCTACTAGTGAAGGCCTCCTCATGACTCATCTTCCCCAAAATCCTGTGGGGACTCCTGTTCTGCAAGTAAATTGTAGTAGAACTCGCCTCTACCCATAGGTAAAGAGACAAACTCTGATCATGCAACTTAGATCTCGCTGCACCTGTGATCGCCCTGTTCTTCTTCTCAGCAACCCCGTTCCGCTGGGGGTTGTAGGGTACGGTCATCTGTCTTATGATCCCAACATGGGCACATAAGTCTAGAAATTGACTAGAGGAATACTCTCCTCCGTTACTTGACCACAAGACCTTGATCCTCTTTCCAGTCTGGTTCTCCACAAGAGCTTTGAACTCTTGGAACTGTTAATATTTATGCCATTATTATAGTTATTTGCATTTCAATAGATAAGAACAACATAAGAACAAGATCACTGAGAAATACACATTCACAAGAGACACGACATTTATCCTGGGAAACCCTCTAGGGGAAGAAAACCTAGCAAAAACTTCCTTATCATAAATTGCC
>SNQJ01S0115802.1:9871-28590 GCA_010110895.2 Picea sitchensis | reverse complement strand
GATGGCTGAAGAAAGGTGGTGGAATGCACATGGAATGGTGGCGTTAACTTCCATCGAAACCAATACCGTATTTGGACTTACTGGCCCGGAGAACCAAGAGCGGCTCGCTGGCCCCAAATTAAATCACTCGCCAGGTTGGTAGGTAAATGGCTCCTCATGAGTAATGAGGGATGGGGGTGAACCACCCATCCATAGAGTCCTCAGACCTGACCACCGTGAGGAAGATCGTGCCACACACAACCTCGCCGAAAAGAGAAAAAGGCAGGAAGAGTGTGCGATCAAGGGGGAAGACACGAGGGAAAGAGGAAGAGAGATCGAAAGAACTATGGAAAAACTATAGAGTGAGTGATAGCAGAGAAGAAGGAGAGTAACCTTCGTTCTCGGTCACTGGCGAATAGAGACTCAGTCTTGCAGGATCGTGGTCTCAGCTTGGGGGTGGCTAGTGGTAAATCCATTCGGAATCGCTGAGCCTACGGTTGGGTGGAAACAAGCACCCCTCTCAGTAGTTGCATCACCTGGTGTTTTTCCTGATAAGTGTTATATCTTGTATCTTGAGATTTATATGCTGACATGTATGTTCATAGTTTGTGCAATTATGAATGGTTTCAGTATAAGACTGTCTGCATGGTGTTTTGATCAGAAATGATGGCTGCATGTTTTTATTGGAAAGACCACGTATGGCTTATGTTTATATATATATATACATGATGAACTAATACAGATTTTCAAGTCTTCTCTCGGGAGATTTGTTCCTGTGTTTGTCCTACCTGATGCCTTGGATAGATTTCCTCACGAAGGCACCCTTTCGAGACCACTCCTTTACCTTCGAGAAGACCTTCCAGTCTGGTCTTCAAAACCTAGTGTAAATTACCTGAGGACCCGAAGGAGGATGTTATAGTTTAAGTCTTAAAATCTTGCACAAGGGAGAATGGTCCTCGTAGACCTCAACATTTCGGCATTTCAGTACCCAGAATACCCAAGGGCGAGTCCCCTTGCACTTGCAAGTCCCAAAACTCCGACTTGCGAAATCCCGAATTATTAGCATGGGGGTAAATTAAGAGTTTTCGGAGTTTCGGCACCTGGAGTATCTAGGTGCGAGTTTTCTTGTACTCGTGAGTCCCGAAACCCCGACCTGCGAAATCCCGAAATGATAGCATGTGGTTGAGTTAGGACCTTTCGGTGGTTCGGTACCCAGGTTACCCTTCCTTTTGCTAAATGCACGAACGATATCCCTTTGGAAGATCTAAGGTCTGTTACGACCGTTAAATTTTATGAAGTAATGCCGACGTTAATGTCTCGACCCCTTTTTAATCTTTGTAAGTAGCAAAGAAATCGGGACCGTAGATCCCCAGGGTTTGTGGGAGTATCTGGACCGTCCATTTATAGGACACGTGGCTGCCGATAAGCGTTTCGGTACCCGGGAAGACAAAGGGGAAGAACCCTGATCATTGCGAGTCGCGAAACCCCGATAACCGAAACCCCGAAATAGTTTAAGAAGTGGATGAGATAGGATAGTTCGGCATTTCGGTACCCGAGAAAACCTAGGAGTGAGACTTCTTGTCATTACCCATCACGAAATATCGAAGTATGAGATCCGGAAAAGGTCTAGCGTGGGTAAGCCTTGGTGTTTCGGTGTTTTGGAAACCGGGAAACCCAAGGGTCAGTCTTCTTGTACACGTCAGTGCCGAAATGGCTTAACACGGACGGTATTTGGTGTGTCGGTGTTTCAGCACCCGGAATACCTGACGGTAAGTTTGCTTATGCTCACCAGTGTCGAAAACCCGGTCTACGAATTCCCAAAATGGACTGAGCGACACATATATACAACTATACGTATGTTAAGGTTTCGGAGTTTCGGCTCCCGGGAAACCTAAGTGCGAGACCTCCTGTCGTCGCATATCCCGAATTCTCGATGGTGGAAATCTCGAAACAGGGAAGTATGTTTAGAGTTAGTAATTCGGAGTTCGGCTCCCAGAAGACCTTGATGTGAGACCTTCTGTCATCGCATCCCCCGAACTCCCGACTTGCGAAATCCCGATAGACGAAGTCCCAAAATGGATTTGCACACATGGTTTTGGTGTTTCGGCTTCCCAGTGTCGGGGACTCTCAAGGGTCAGTTTTCCTTTTAATTCACTAGTCGCGAAATTCCGATGGATGAAACCTCGAAATGAACAAGGGAATACCTGTATCGCAATTTTCCGTATCACGAAAGTCGATGAGTACCCTCCAATAAGGCCTGTGTCCATAACCACCGATCAAATGAGTGCGGATAAGGGATGACAGGATCTGTATCAGGTCCCGTAGGGACTCGGGGAAATTCTATTCCTCAGAGAAAAGAAGAAAAGGGCGATTTTTTTTTTAAATTCTGTAGTGGGTGTGTTACAAATAGTTAAACAAAAAATTTAAAGAGGATACATGAGCCATAGCTCATTGAAAATCAAACATGGTTTCAGAGCAGGTCTTGAAGAATACTACTTGCTCAAGATTGAAGGAAGACTGTGGACTGCTAAACCCTTGCTGCTATTGCATAGAAGGAAAGGGTCGGACCCCTTTTAAGTTTCTGTGGTAAAAGTTACCCCACCGCCAGCCCAAGAGAAGGGCCAAACCCTCCCTTAATTTTCCGTGGAAAGGAATAAGGTTGCCGCAGCCTAGAGAGAAAGGACCGAACCCTAGAAACAAAATTCTGAAGCTGACCGAGTCCATACAACAAACCGCAACCCATAATTCTGTGGTGTATAGAGAAGAGGCCGAAGCCTAGGAGAAACCCCACAAGCAACTGAGGTGTATGGAGAGGAGGCCGGAACCTAGGAGGAGGGCCGATTGTCCAAATAAGGTGGCCACAAGCCTCTAAAACTGCCGTGAAATTCTGGGTGCCTAACCGAGTTTGATGGAGTAGTAGTAGTGCAGAAACAACAAAATTATCAACCCATGATTACAGGAAACACTGCATCTTAATAGTCCGCGTTTTCTCCTGAGTCCTAACTAAACAATAACCATCTGGGTTGAATGGATTTAGTTGCTCCGTTTCCGTCCGTTCTCCTTCCTTTCCGTATATTTTTATGCAATTATTTTTGTGGGTATAAAGGGAGGACGATTACTTTGATGCCCAACTAGACAAAGTCTGGTAATACTTATTCCGAGCCTCGGGGATTTACAAAACCATGGATAGGCATTATTAAGGCCTAAGCCCATCACATGCATTTGTCCATGCTGATCATTAAACATTACCCAACGTTTCCCAATTAAATCCACCCCATTGATGTGGGCATTTAGTTTGGAGTTCTGATGATGGTAGGGTGGTTTTGGGGTCATCTATTCAGATTGATTGTACCCACATTTGATCGATGAGTTTTTAGAGGTGTTTTAGATTTTAGGTGTGGGATTGGATCTCACCATATTTGGAGTAAAAATGACAGATAAATCTTCCTCATGTTCTTCACATTGCCAGCCACCTCTCCTCGAGCTTAAGCTGTACCAATCATTCATATTTTCGATACCTATTCTATTCACACTTGTTCTTTTGTTGCTCTTCTATATGCTTTACTTGCGAAGGAGGAATGAGGTACATATCTGAGCAGAGTTAAGAGGAAATTCTGGGAAGTTTCTTTTAAAAGACTAGTTGAGTGACATTACAAACCCATGACATCACAATTACAAAGACCTGTGGACAAGTAAATTCTCTGAGTTATATCTATGCTGTCCAATTGCTCTGTCCTGCCATCATTTGATGTCATGTATATTGATGCAAGTGTTTAATGGTGGCGCTGGTGTATATCCCAACAAACATAGAAGGTTGTTGATGGCTTACCTAAGTGCGTTGAAGATGTTGATTACAGACCAAATTGAAACCCTTAAAATACAGATATGAAGTCAAGATGTAACAATGTTAAGTAGCAACATAAGCTACAAGGATAGCTACAATAATGTGTTTGAAATTTTGCTAAATATTAACAATGGACATGACCTTGATAAGCTAAAACAGTCATAGCAAGTTGGATCACCAACAAAAGGACATAATTGCAAATATGTGATACTCTCATATTAGTTACAATAGTAAATGATGATGCACACTTTGTTAGAGACTTGTATGGTACAAAGGGCTACACGACAAACTAGCAAGGAATGTCATTGCTCATCATGACATTGACAAACAAGCAGAACCTCCATTGGTGCATAATATTAGGTATGCACTTGTATATATCTTATTTGCATCATTTTCATAAGGGTACTTGCAGGAGGAAGGAACACTTGGTGCAATCATGGATCCAGAAGGATCTTAGTGCATCCAAAGGAGCAACACACTGGAAGTGAAGACTCCAGGTTTGATTGTTTTTTTTATCATACCTATAAACTACATTTCTAAGGTTGCTACATTACAAGTAGGTGTTGTAGCTGTGACAACAATCCTTAAAATGTTTTGGTTCTAGAGATGCACTCATGAATCTCCATTAGTAGATATTCTTGTCTTGTTTCCTTTTGCTTGTTTTTTTTTCTTGTTCCAGGCAGGTTAACAAGAAAGGAAGATGCTTATCCTTCAAACTTCAGAGGGATTCACTTGAACCAGAAGGAGTAAATAATAATCGAGAAAGAGAGACAATACCTTCTTCCTCTTCAACAGTCTAGAGGCAGATAGCCATTGATACAGTTGATGTAGCTGTTCCAACTGACATTCCCAGGGACTTTGCAGTGGGCCATAAAGGGTCTGTCTGGGCTTGACAAACTTTGCAAGAGGCAGAAAGACATACAACTGATGGAAGTGTTGAGAAATACAAAACGAGACTTGTAGTTAGAGGATTCTCACAAGGAGAGGGAGTGAACTATGATGAGACATATTGATCCAATAGCTCGATACACTCTCATCCTTACTATCATCCATGAGTTGGAAACTGCATTAGACATATGGATTCCTGATGAAGTTTGGGTTTCAACAAGAGTGTTGCTGATCCAAACCTATACTATTACATTGTTGGTGACGAGAACCTGATTTTGATGACTTATTTAAGAAGCCGTGTTATTACAAACAAGCTTTGATTTGTGATTTCCAGATGAAGGATTTGGGTATGATGCACTACTTCTTGGGACAAGAAGTATGACAGAGGACAAATGAGACTTTTCCTAAGTCAAGGAAAATATACAGTGGAGATATTAAAGAAGTTCATTATGACAGAATGCAAATCCATGTCTACACCGATGGTGATGGATTTGACGAAAAATAAATGATGATGATTTAGACGAGATTGATCCACATGTGTACCGACAACTGATTGGATCATTGATGTATCTGGTTAACACCAGACCTGATATATACTATGCAACGAATGTGCTTAGTAAATCCATGAGTCAACTGAGACAAACTCACTGGATAACAATAAAGTATGTATTGAGATATATATATATATATACCAGGCACAGTTGGATATGGCCTGATATATGCCTCTAGTGTGAACTTGAGTATGCAAGGATATGCCGATATAGATTGAGCAAAGAGTATAGTGGACCAAAAGAGCACATCCAACTGTTCTTTTACCTTGGAGTTTACCATGGTTTCCTGGTGCAGCAGGAAACAAGGCTTTGTGGCCTTGAGTACCGCAGAAGCATAGTATATAGCGTTGAGTGTGACAGTTTGCGAAGTAGTGTGATCCTTCACTGCATCATACATCATACTCTTTTCCTTGCTGTTCCTCTTCCTGAACTTTGCTAACAAGACGAGATCAGTAGTAGGAGGAACAACAACATGAGCTTCAACTATATCCCATAGTTTGAGGTCCTCTAAGACAAAGACAATCCTGGCCTTCTGTGGAGACCAGTTCCTAGCTCCAGCTAGCCTATCCTCCACACGCATTTGACATGCTGACATGACTTCCCACTACACTCACTCTGATGCTACAACTGCAAATGAACGCTGCCTCACTCCTGTCAACACAGATGTGAAAAGAGGTATACTAGAAACAACATCACTCCTAACAATATAGGTGTGAAAAGAGGTCGTGAAAAATCAGCCTCACTCCTAGCAAGTAGGTGTGAAAATAGGTTGATCAAATGTCCACCAACTGTCCTACAACTCTCCACAAAAATTCTGCCAATAAGCTGCCACTAAACACTGTCCACAAAATCTACCCAAAAGATGTCTAGGATTGTCCACAAAATGCTGTCCAAAACTCGGCAAAAATCAACCACCAAGCTCTGATACCATGAAGATTTTTCCAGGTCATAACATGATGCCATCTAGGTCTGTCTTTGACCTCAAGATGGCTCTAAGTTTCTGTTGTCACACACTTGTTTTATACTGTTTTATATCAACAAACATATTAGGAACTTCACTGCCGTTTTGTTACGGTTACATAGTCCTTTTAGGTGCTCTAGCATGTAGTTTTAGTCACCAACAGGTTAGCACATGCATACCATAAAATATGTAACACACCTACAGATTTTTACTGCTGAAATAATGCTGTTCTAAACACTAGCATACATGGGAACACATGTATTTTTGGTCAACATGACCCTGAATAAAACCCTCCCGTGGAAACCAGTTTGGAATGAGTGTATATATGTGGAGAATAGAAGGTGGAATACAACAAGTACATGAAACAAATGAACCCGATACAATATCAACTTGTCTCATGCTGCAACACCTTTATTATTGAGTTATTATTCATTTGATCAATCCCTTTTTGTGGATTGATCATGTTGGGCATTGTAATTGACCAAATCCCTTTTTGCGGATTGGTCAAACCCTAATTATATTATGCAAATTAAAAATTCGGCCCCAAACTTAATTAAAGTGGTTTTAACCACTAAGTAGACAAGTCGGCCCTGCCTAATGAAGAGACACCTTTCTAGCACCTGCCAACCAATATAAATAAAAGAAGCCAACGCATCATTATCTCACTCATTCATTCACCCATCAAGTGCACAAGTTTGGAGAGCTGATGTTGGGAGAAGAAGGAAGAGAGAGACACATTGCTCAGTGTTGGATATTCTCTAGTATTTTGGTTTATTGTCTAGGCATTGTATTGGCTATCTATATTAAGGAAGTTTTCTCTGGGTTTTCTCCCCCATGAGGGTTTCCTAGGATAAATGATGTGTATCTTGTGATTGTGTTTCTCTCAGTGATCCTACCTATGCTATTGTTATCTAGTAAATTGAAAAGAAACCTAATAATAGCTCAAAACTTAACATGGTATTAGAGCTAAGTTGAAGGGAGCATCTTTCACTGGATAAAGAAAAAACATCATTGTTGCCGTACAAGAAAATTAAGGATTTTTGTTGGAGAGGAATTTTTGCCTAAAAACCATCTAGAAAAGTGCGCCCTACCCTAGTGAATCTTTTGGCAGCTTGAGCACACATTTTCAATGTACAGAGCCTTCAAAAAGTCAAACCCTAGTTTTTGACTGGTACTAGAAAACCAGAAAAACCAGGAAACCAGAACCAGTACCAGAAGTACCAGTCCAAATTTTCGCAAGCTCAATTTCAAGGGGTAAAATTTGGATTTTCAGAAATCTGACTGCACTAGCTTACTCGTCTCAGCTCAGCGCATCTAGCCCCTGGATCATAATTTCAAAATTTGAAGCTTGAAAAATTAGGGTTTCTCATAAAACCCTAAGTTACAGTTAAAGTACCAGTTGTAGTATAAGTTGCAGTTACAGTTGAAATGAAAGATTTTGTAAAGTGTTGGCCAACCTTAAAGTTGAAAAACCTCTGAAGTTTTGAAGGTTTGTTACCTATCACCGCTGCTACCGGATGGTACCACCACCCATCGATACTATCAAAGGTATGTACTTACATATGTTTCAATTATATTATTCTAAGGGGTACTTGCAGGAGAAATGATCTCCTATCATAGATCCAACATACTCAAAAGACTAATGCACCCCAAGTTTGATTATCTTGATATGCATCTATTTTTTATGACATTATTTTGACCTTATGAACATCTAGGTGGTATGTTGAAATCATACTAACCATTGGTCAAAATTATCAATGCTGATTAAAGTTGAGTTTATAGAGCTTATTATCTAACTTAGATTTCTATCAAGATAACATATTGTCTTAGTACATAAGACAGGATGAAGAAATCACTTATCATCTTGAGTGAAGGAGACTTGGAAGAAAAACAACACACCCATTCTCGAGGACAAGACTCCAGGTTCCAGGTTTGATTAATTAAGTTGATAAGATTCAAAGTTGCACATGACAAGCTGATAACTACCCCTTTACAAGTAAACACTATAGTTGAGGTAACAGTCTTTGAAAAGTATTATACTTGATAGCATGTGAGCATATTGAGATAAATGCTTAATGTAATCATTTACCAGATACAACTAACATCTCCTCTAGGAGAAACTTCTTGTGTTGGTTCCAGGTTACCATGGATGAATGTTTGATCACAACACTAGAAGAATGTTGATCTCATTTCGTATTGTATTTCTTACTCTTGATATTTGCTTAAGACATGACAAAAGTGATAGCTCTAAAGGAGTTACTCTGATGATTATTCGTGTTATTGTTTTATTTACTATTATCAAAAGAGTATTATTCTTGCTTGTTGTTTTGTTGACCTTGTTTCATGACACATGTGATAACCCTGCGGAAGCTACAATGAAGGTTGCTTAAGGAAACAGATTAGATGAGACATGAAGCAGACTACCCAAGTCGTGGACATGACGATATACATCCATGTACCAAAGAATATGAAGAAGAAGTTATTTTTAAGATCCAGAGTATCTCATTTGAAGATTGATTTAAGGAGTAGAAGGCTCCAAAGATGACCGAACATTAGAACAAGAACTCATAGTAGACTTGGTCAAAGGATAATGAAGCCACCTTGACGGGAAACAAAACTCGTTTGAAGTCTGACTCAACTTTTCATATTTAGACTTGACATTCAACACCAAGTATACCCTGTAAGAGATGATGAAGTCCTTTTAGACTCAGAAGAAATCAAGAGTAAGCATGATCTCAAAAAGGATCAGATGAAGAGACATCCTCCAGGACTGGGAGACATATTTCATGAGAAGACTAGATCGTAAATTCAGAGACTTCTAAGAGATATGAAATCTCCTGGGAAGATTCCCTTGTTTCAGTGACAGAGAAGGAAGTCAGTAAAAAAGATTGGGATATGGATTTTTTCGTGAGACTAGAAGAGAAGTCAGTGTTGACTTCCAAGATTGATCTAATAGATCAAACATGTTGCAGATGTACAAATCCTGATGCGTGTCCAGAGGATTCTCCCAACAAGAGGGAGAAGAATATGACGAGACAATGACTCTAGTGATTGAAGAAATAATTCCAGTATTCATGAAGACAGCTAGAACAACCATGATTGATATATAGTATGAGATACAGGGGGAACAATTCCCATATTTAAAATTGAGTGGCAGTTGGTGCAGTACATTAGTTGGGTCATGGAGACATGACTACAATAAAATATAGAGTTACCTCCATGAAAGAAGAAGAGCTACCTTTAGTATCAATTATTGAGCCACTCTCAATTTCAGATGAGTTGTTGCCATGATGGAGTAGAGGAGTTACTCTCAGATTCAACAGTCACAGTGAGAATGGAGCAACCATTCTCAGCTTCAGAGCAACTGCAGAGTCCCATTTCTAGAAGGAACAGTTGCAGAGAGAGTAGAGGACATACTCCCATAGATCTAGCACATGATTGTGCAGATTGAGTTGCAGCTGAGCAAGTGTACCAGATTGGTACAAAGTGATGTGAAAAATTTGATTTGAAGTTGAAGACAAAAATACTCATGTCTGCAAATTGAAGCAAAGTCCAAGAGCTTGGTGTGGCAGGATTGATAGTTTTCTGAAGATTTGGGCTTTACCAAGGGTAAAACTGATTCTAACCTTTACTTCAAGGTTATGAATGATGAGCTAGTTATATTGTTGCTACTATATGTAAATGATGTATTCTTGACAAGATGAAGAAAAACTCATTACAGATTGCAAAAGAAGCTCGCTATAGAGTTTGATGAAAGACCTAATGCATTATCTCTTCGGTCTTGAAGTTTGGCAGAGCCCAGAGAAGATCTTTCTTAACCAAATGAAGTATGCAGTTGAAATAATGAAAAGGTTTGACATGTTCGAATATAAATCCATGAACAGACCCATGTAAACGAAATTGAAGCTCCTGGTTGATACCTCATCATAATTGGTTGATGCTACTCTATACAGACAAATTATTGGTGCAGTGATATATCTGAAGAATACCAGGCCAGATATATGTTTTTCCTTATGTTAGTATTTGGTAGAACCCAGACGTGTTCACCTTGATGATGCAAAATATGTGATGAGATACCTTAAGGGTACATTGGATTTTGGTCTCTGTTATACTGGAGATCATGACTTCAGACTGAGTGGTTATACCAATTCAGATTGGGCTGGAAGTGTGTCTGACAGAAAGAGCACCTCAAGATGTTTTTTCAGTCTGGGTTCAGCCATGATCTCATGGCAGAGTAGGAAGCAATCAAGTATTGCTCCCAACACGACAGAAGCAAAATATATTGCAGCATGTTCCGCCAATTGTGAAGACATATGGCTTCGGATGTTGTTGAAAAATCTATTTGATCTGGATATGGAAGCCACCTTGATCCTATGTGATAACCAAAGTTATATAAAAATGATGTGTTCCATGATGAGTCCGGTATCACTTCATTCATGATATGATGCAGAGAGGAGCTATAAAGCTCTAATATTTTGACAGAGATGAACATGTTGTAGATGTGTTGACCAAACCTTTGTCTTGTGTAAAGTTTGAGCACTTTCGAGACAAGCTTGGTATAGTCCGAAAGGACCTCCCTCTAGAGGGGGAGTAGTGCTGATGATACTATGGTATCCTGACCAATAGTGGGTAGCTCAGTTAGGATTTTATATCCTAGGGGACTGATCATCCCTAGATAGATCTATAACACCCCAGGTTTTGAACCCCCATTTGAAATAATGTATTGTTACAATGCTGAGAGGCCTGAGTGCCCAAACAATTATTAAAGGGCTAGTGTGCCCAATATATGTAATGTTTTTTATCATCATTAATAATAAATAGATGGTTGGTTGCTAGACAGACAAGGACTAGAGTTATAGGGGGCTATGATTCCACAAGAGAGGGGGATTGAGGGGCTAAGTGTTTATTTCTATGTTAATTACCCTTTTTCCTAAGGGAGGGGATCAATTACGTGAACTTCTTGGGGAAGGCCAAGAGGTTCTTTATTCCCCATGAAATTACTTAAACCCGCCTCTGGTCTGATGGGGGGGTTCGACTAAGGGTTTGTTCGTTGATTTTCCTATACATTCACTCTTCTTTCCCCCATTCACTCCCATGCACGCACTTACCCATTCATTGACCCATCCTCACCTGCATCTTGGCTTGGGAAAGGGAGCCGAACCGCTGAAGAATTAGCCAGAGGATAGTTCGCTGTAGTGGTCGCTGGTGCAATCCAGCCATGACCTGGGGCCTGCATGTCTGAGATGCGTTGGCCTGTGCCCTGTTTTTCTCACAATTACGAGTACTGAGAGTTCCAACATTGAGATTCTGAACTAGTTGTGTTGGAGGCCCTGGTAAAATGGAGGAGTGACTGAGGGACTGCATGGCAGAGAAGGGTGGAGGTCCATTCTCTTGGGCAGTACAGGCTGGGTAGAAGAACTCTGGGTACTTGGATTGTTGTGGGTGTTGGGAAACCTATGAGAGCTTGAGAGCTAACTGGTTTGGGAACCCAAGTACGCTATGGAACTATCCTTGTGGATTCATAGCCTTGGCTCGGGGGTGACACTGTTGTTGATATTTGGAGAAATGGTGTCTATGGTTGGGTGGAATTTCCTTGGTTTGCAACCAGTTGGTGTCATCTTTTATAAAGATAAGTGCTCTCTGTTGTGATATTATTATCTGTGTATGAATGTATTCCACTATGTATTTTAATTATTGTTTAACTAAATCTTAGATTATGCATGCTTGCTGGATATCGCTGTGCATGTCGTTAATTCTTGTATCTTATGCATTCTTATTAATTAAAGAAAGTATCGGTAAGAGTACGAAGTCCAAGGGTGGGCTTGTAGGTAGCATGCCACGACCTGCGGGTGGTTGGGGATGTTACAAGATCCCGAAGGTCCGTAAGGACGGGCTGTCAGAGTACTTATGCATATATATGTTAGCTTTGGTCAGTAGTGGTAGCTCCGTTAGGATTTTATATCCTAGGGAATCTTTTGATTCCTTGGCAGATCCTTTGGATCTGTCAGAGTACCACAAGATGTGATGCTAGCCTAGTGCTGAAGATTTCCAGCTTCGTGTTGATGTTGTTGTGATGCCAGCCTAGTGCTGAAGATTTACAGCTTCGTGCTGATGTTGTTGAGATGCTAGCCTCGTGCTAAATATTTCTAGCTTCGTGATGATGTTGTTGAGATGCCAGCCTCGTGCTGAAGATTTCCAGCTTTGTGCTGATGTTGTTGAGATGCCATCCTCGTGCTGAAAATTTCCAGCTTAGTGCTGATGTTGATGAGATGCCAGCTTCGTGCTGAAGATTTCTAGCCTAGTGATGATGTTGATGATGCTCCAGCCTTCGTGTTGTGATGTTGTATCATCCTTGTGATTTTATTGATGATGATGATGTATTGGGGTTATACTAATCCATGTTGATGCAGATGATGATGATGCCATTCCAACTCCTTGCTGTGGATGATGATATTGATGATGAGAAAAACTTTCGATGATTTATAGATATGCTAGTCAATGTTATAGATGTTGTTGATGTTGCTGCCCTCTCTCTCTCTCTCTCTCTCGTGATGATGTTGTAGAATACCCTTCTTGTTAAGGGAGAGTATTGAAATATTGTAACTACAAAGAGTATTCTATTTATTATCGAGTTATTATTCATTTGATCAATCCCCTTTTGTGGATTGATCATGTCGGGCATTGTAATTGAGCAAATCCCCTTTTGTGGATTGGTCAAACCCTAATTATATTATACAAATTAAGAAGTCGGCTCCAGACCTAATTAAAGTGGTTTTAACCACTAATAAGACAAGTCGGCCATGCCCAGTGAAGAGACACATTTCCAGCACCTGCCAACCAGTATAAATAAAGGAAGCCAACGCTTCATTATCTCACTCACTCATTCACTCATCAAGTGTGCAAGTTTGGAGAGCCGCAGTTGGGAGAAGATGGAAGAGAGAGGTGCATTTCTCAGTGTTGGATATTCTCTAGTGTTTTGGTTTATTGTCTTGGCATTGTATTGGCTATCTATATTAAGGAAGTTTTTGCTGGGTTTTCTCCCTTATGAGGGTTTCCCAGGGTAAATGTTGTGCATCTTGTGATTGTGTTTCTCTCAGTGATCCTACCTATGCTATTATTATCTAGTAAATTGAAAATAAACCTAATAATAGCTCAAAAATTAGCAGTCCTCACCATAGAATCTAGGTCCACTATCTCTTCGAGGGCTGCAAGCTCGTCTTTGATCTGGGTGTATCGGCCAAGGTAAGATGTAACCAACTCATTCTCGAGCATATGAATGCCCCTGATTCGATCAAACAAAATAATCTTCCGGTTCTGGTTAGAGCTCTGGTAAAACTTGCATAGAGATGCCCACATCTCAAATGCATAGTCTTTCCTAGCGAAGTGGGGAATGATGTGATCCCTCACTGCATCACACATCGTTCTCTTTGCCTTCTTGTTCCTCTTCCTGAACTCTGCTAACACGACGGGAGCAGTAGCAGTAACATGAGGAACATCAACAAGAGCTTCAACTATATCCCATAGTTTGAGGTCCTCTAAGACAAATACAATCCTGGCCTTCCAAGGAGACCAGTTGTTAGCTCCAGCTAGCCTATCCTCCACACGCATCTGAGATGCTGACATGACTTCCCACTACACTCACTCTGATGCTACAATTGCAAAGGAATGCTGCCTCACTCCTGTCAACACAGGTGTGAAATGAGACAAATGAACAACAACCTCACTCCTAACAATATAGGTGTGAAAGGAGGTCGTTAAATCAGCTTCACTCCTAGCAAGTAGGTGTGAAAAGAGGATGATCAAATGTCCACCCACTGTCCTACAACTCTCCACAAAAATTCTGCCAACAAGCTCCCACTAAACACTATCCACAAAATCTGCTCAAAAGATGTCTAGGACTGTCCACAAAATGCTGTCCAAATCTCAACAAAAATCATCCACCAAGCTTTGATACCATGAAGATTTTTC
Source organism: Picea sitchensis (assembly GCA_010110895.2). Classification (NCBI taxonomy): domain Eukaryota; kingdom Viridiplantae; phylum Streptophyta; class Pinopsida; order Pinales; family Pinaceae; genus Picea; species Picea sitchensis. The sequence continues at coordinate 14,399 of SNQJ01S0115802.1, read as the reverse complement.
CAGGTCATAACAGGCTTCCATATAGGTTTGTCTTTGACCTCAAGATGGCTCTAAGTTTCTACTGTCACACACTTGTTTGCTTCTATTTATATCAATAAACAGATCATGAACTTCACCGCTGTTTTGTTATGGTTACATAGGCCTTTTAGGTGCTCTGGCATGTATTTTTAGTCACCAACAGGTTAGCACATGGATACCATAATATATGTAACACACCTATATATGTTTATTGTTGAAATAATGCTGTTCTAAACACTAGCATACATGAAAATGAACATAGGTATTTTTGGTCAACATGACCCTGGATAAAACCTCCCTAGGGAAAACTAATTTGGAATATGAATGCATATATGTGGAGAATAAAAGGTGGAATACAACAAGTACATGAAACAAATGAACCTGATACAATAGCAACTTGTCTCAAGCTGCAACACAAGTCCAAGAAGTAGAGATGCGCCCTCCTCACAAGTTGTCCAATCCACTGAAATGAAGCGCCCTTACTCCTTGAAGATCTGATGGAGAAACCCTTGCATACAACTCTGAATATCTGAGCTACCGCTCCACTGAAACTGTCCTCCAAGCAATTTTACCACTGCAAGACCTCCTTGCTATAAGTGCACCCTCCTCCAAGAAAGAACAACTACCACAAATAACTAAGGTTCTAAGCCTCCATGTTGCCTCCATGAAAGGGGGGCCCAAAATTTCCTCAACCGTAGCCACCATATTCTCCTCAATGCTCTCTCTCAAACTCTCCAAGTTAACATAAGAGTGAATGAGCTTCTCCTTGCCCTTTGCACCCCTTTTGAACCTCCATAACGAAACCTAAAACTTGGATGGATGAGATCATCCCATCTCATCTCCAATCAAAGGTTGATATCATTCCATAATAATCTCACTCAAAAACCCACTTTAGGTTACGTTCCCTAAGTTCACTTTATGTCTCCTAATTCACCCACAAAGTGAATTAATGTTAATGTTAATGTTTAAGCCATTATTATAGTTCTTTTCATTTCAATAGATAACAACAACATAAGACAAGATCACTGAGAAATACACAATCACAAGAGACACAACATTTATCCTGGGAAACCCTCTAGGGGAAGAAAACCCAGCAAAACTTCCTTATTATAGATAGCCAATACAATGCCAAGAGATAACTCAAGCTAATACAAAAGATCCTCTCCCAAAGATGCGCCACTCTCTCTCTCTCTTCTCCAAATGTAGTTCCGAAACTTGTCTCTCAAAATGAGCAAGTGAGGTGTGTCTAAGTGAGGCGCTAGCCTCCTTATTTATACTATTCTGGCACGTGTGAAGTGTCTCTTCATTGGCAGGGCCGACTTCTTAATCTGGGTGGTTATAACCACCTTTATTATATTCTAGGGCCTCTTTGATATATTCTGGGGCCGACTTCTTATTTTGCCTATTACAATTATATTATGACCAATCTGCAAAAGGGGATTTGGTCCTTTTACAATATCCGACATGATCAATTCACAATGGAGATTGATCCAATAATACTATATCAAATAATAATAAGAATACACTTTGCAGTTACATTATTTCAACACTCCCCCTTAACAAGAAGGGTATTCTTCAACAACATCAGGCAAGATAGAGAGGACAACATCATCGATAACATCAAGTGGGTGAGAGGACAACATCATCAATATCATCTTGGAACACTGACTAGCGTATCTATAAGTCATCATAAGTTTTCTTCATCCGCAACATCGTCATTCTCAAAGGAATGCAATCATCATCTACATCAATATGTATTAGTATAAAACAAATACATCATCATCATCACAACACAAGGCTATCTCATCATAATACAGGACTGGCTTTACGTCAAAGATGTCAAGCTGGAAGCTCAGTAATCGTCTTGCTTTACGTCACAACAATCAAGCCGGAAGCAAGATACTAGACTGGCTTTACGTCATAGCTTCTCAAGCTGGAAGCACAATACTAGTCTCATCTCAACGTCTTACTTTACGTCACAACACTCAAGATGGAAGCAAGATACTAGATTGGATTTACGTCACAACTGTCAAGATGGAAGCACAGTACTAGCCTCATCACATTGTCTTCCTTTACGTCACAACCATCAGGTTGGAAGCAAGATACTAGATTGGATTTACGTCACAACTGTCACGCTGGAAGCACAGTACTAGTCTCATCTCATCGTCTTGATTTACGTCACAACAATAAGGCTGGAAGCAAGATACTCGTCCTGCTTTACGTCACAACAATCAAGCTGGAAGCAGGATACTAGACCGACTTTACGTCGCAACTGTCAAGCCGAAAGCATAGTTCTAGTCTCATCACATTGTCTTGCTTTACGTCACACCAATAAAGTTGGAAGCAAGAGATGTCTTATCACAACAACTACTCCCCCTTTCGAGGAAGGTCCTTTTGGACTATACCAAGCTTATCTCGAAAGTGCTCAAACTTTACATGAGATAGAGGCTTGGTCAACACGTCAACAAACTGTTCATCCGTGCTAACATACTGGAGCTTTATGGCTCCTCTCTGCACCATGTCACATATGTAATGATATCAGATATCTATGTGCTTTGACCCATCATGGAATATCGGATTCTCTGTCATCTTTATGCAGCTCTGGTTGTCACATAGGATCGTGGTTGCTTCCATCTCTAGGTCAAATAGACCGGTCAACAACTTTCGAAGCCATATAGTTTCGCAGCTGGCAGAACATGCATCAATGTATTCTGCTTCCGCTGTGCTGAGAGAAATGCTGGATTGCTTCCTACTCTGCCACGAGATCATGGTTGATCTCAAACTGAAACAACATCTTGAAGTGTTTTTTCTGTCAGAAATACTTCCTGCCCAATCTGAATCAGTGTACCCACTCAATGTGAAATCACGATCTTCATCATAATTGACACCACAATCTAATGTACCCCTAAGGTACCTCATCACATGTTTTGCAGCCACAAGGTGAACATGTATGGGTTCTACCAGAAACTGACTCAAAGTGTTCACGGCAAAACAAATGTCTAGTCTGGTGTTCGTCAGGTACATCAACGATCCAATAATCCGTCTGTACAATGCGACATCAATCAATTCCGACGAAGTATCGACCAACAACTTCAGCTTCATTTCCATGGGTGTATTCATGGGCTTGTACTCTAACATGTCGAATCTCTTCAATATTTCAATTGCATACTTCCCTTGGTTAAGGAAGATCCTCTCTAAACTCTGCCATACCTCAAGACCTAAGAAATAGTGCATTAGGCCAAGGTCTTTCATCTCAAATTCTGAAGCGAGTCTCTTCTTACATTCAATGATGAGCTTTTTTTCTTCAGTTAAGAATAAGTCATCCACATATAGAAATAGTATCATTGGCTCATCGTTCATAACCTTGAAGTAGAGGTTAGAATATGCTTTACTCTTGGTAAAGCCCAAGCTCGTCAGAAAGATGTCTATCCGGCCATACCAAGCTCTAGGAGCTTGCTTCAATCTGTACAAGGCTTTCTTCAACTTGCAGACATGAGACTTCCCGTCTTCAACTTCAAATCCTTGAGGTTGCTCTATATACACTTCCTCTTCAATAACACCATTTAGGAAAGCTGTCTTTACGTCCATTTGGTGCAACTTCCACTTCATCTTAGCTGCAAGGGCTATGATGGTTCTGATCGAAGTGTATGTGGCTACAAGAGAAAATGTCTCTTCATAGTCAATGCCTTCCTTTTTGAGAAAATCCACAAGCTACAAATCTTGCTTTATACTTCTCAATACTTCCATCAACAACATGTTTTATTTTGAAGAGCCATTTGGAAAATACCACATCCTTGCTATTCGGTCTGGGAACTATTTCCCATACATCATTCTTTATTATGGATTGGCATTCTTCTGTCATGACATCTGCCCATTCTTTCTTCTGAATGGATTCTTCAAAGCAGGTAGGCTCCTTTTCTAGGAGATCACACATCAAAGCCATGTAATTGGAGAATGTCTTAGGTTTTTTCACATGTCTCGTGGTCCCTTCGGGAAGACCACATTTCTCTCCATCTTGAATAAGCTCTCTAGCCCAATCTAGCTTTCTTTTATGGGAGATTTTCATTTGAGGAGGTTCTTGAAACTCTACTACGTCATGATCTTCTAGAATTTCCTCATCAGGGGAAGTTACAACTTCCCTCACTGGTTCAACAACTATGGGAACCTCCCTCATTGATTTTGCAACTCTGGGGATTACGGGTTCCTCTTCATATACCTCTTCAAGCTGACATTTTCTTGATTTCTTGAGCGCTGCATCTTCATCAAAGGTCACACCCCTGCTGATCTCAATGTGGTGGTGACCTGATATATAGATCCTGAAGGCCTTGGAGACCTCACAATATCCCACAAATATTCCCTTCTTTCCTGAGGGTTTCAGCTTGTTTCTTTTCTCTTTCGGTATATGTATAAATACTGGGCAGCCAAATATTTTGAGATGGCTTACCTCTGGCTTCTTTCCGGTGAACATCTCTTCCGGGGTCTTGACCCCAAGTGCACTATGGGACAATCG
>SNQJ01S0115801.1:0-27978 GCA_010110895.2 Picea sitchensis | reverse complement strand
ACATCCCAAAAGATATTTTGAGCTAGTTATGTTTTGCCTTCAATTTTTAAATATTGCATAGAAGTGGTCAAGAAGTGTCACCCTTGCCATGTGTTCTCTCATAAGATGTGCTCACACCCTGCCCCTCTTCACCCAGTCATTATCGTTGGTCCCTTCACCAAGTGGGAGGCGGATTTCATGGATTGTAACCCAGCCTTGGCTGGTGGGCGCCATCATATTATCATGATTGTGGATTATTTTACATAGTGGGTTGATGTCATGCCTACCGTTAAATACGATGGTGAGACTACATCATTTTTCGTATTCAATCAAATTATAGCACGGTTCGAAATCTGGAAATTGATTGTCATTGATTATTCCATTCACTTCCATAATGAGATGATGACAGAGTTAGAATCCAGAATAGGGTTTAAACATGATCATTCGTCACCCTACTATCTCTAGGAAAATGGACAAGTAGAGGCCATGAATAAATCTCTAAAAACCATTTTGCAAAAAACTATCAGGAAGAGTAAATCTAACTGGCATGTGATACTTTACCCTACTCTATGGGCATAAATTTGAACCATAGTAAATACTTCCACCGGTTTCTCACCATTTCAATTACTCCATAGAGTGGATTCCATCCTTCCTATTGAATGTGAAATCCCTTCTCTTAAGTTGGCAGTCGAGCTCCTACCTAACATGACCGATCTTGAAGAATGCCTCGTACACTTAGAGCAGCTCGATGAGAAACATAGAGATGCCACTATAGTTATTGAGGCGAATAAGTGATGTGTTAAGGTCCAGTTTGATAAGTCTGTCCATCCATGGTAGTATGTTGAGGATGACTTGGTTCTTCTCTATGACCAAGCTAAAGAACCATTGGGGGCAGGAAAATTCAATCCCATGTGGCACGATCCTTACATCATGAGACATGTCCTTGAAAAAGGAGCCTACAAGTTAGAATATTATGAAGGAAATGTGTTGGACGAGCCCAGAAATAGGCTCTACCTTGAAATATTTTACGTTTGATCCTTCGAGCTTGAGCGTGACCTTTGTATACTAGTGTATGTTAGTGCATATATTTCTTTATTTATTCTTTTGTGTCATCGGCTTGATTATTGAGTTTCCCCTTGGTTGGCAGATGTCAACGGAATATTTGGTGTTCTTAGGATTCAAGACGGTTCCAGTCATCATACTCGGAACATGGCTTTCACCACTTGGGTTATCTATTCACCCGAGGGACAACTGGTGTCTTCAGGAGGCATTTGTCTGGAGCCATACATGAACAATGTGGTTGAGTATAGCATTGTTATAGAGATATTACGTGACTCCATTTCACATGGTGTTCTATCTTTAGAATTTTTCATGGATTCCCAGTTAGTTGTATGTTAGTTGAACAACATGTATTGGATAACAAATCCTACATTACTCCAGCATTTCCTTCGGGTATGACTTTTGGAACGATATTTTGATTTTATTACTTACAATCATATACCTAGAAGTTATAATCAAGTATCTGATGCATATGCTAATTACATTTTATATTGTCCTAGTTAGTTGTATGTTAGTTGAACAACATGTATTGGATAACAAATCCTACATTACTCCAGCATTTCGTACGACTTTTGGAATGATATTTTGATTTATTACTTACAATCATATAATCTAGAAGTTATAATCAAGTATCTCGGAGATGTATATGCTAATTACATTTTATATTGACATTTGTCACATAAATAAAGTAAAGAAAATGCACATTCATACATTCATCCATTGCAAGATATGCAATTAAAGTCGAAGACCAAAATATTTTATATTTCATCCCTAAGTCCAAAAATATGGTGTCATAGTACAAAATTGGGTTTGTAGCCTGAAAATACATATAAGGGTCGTAAGTAAAACACAAAACCATGGCATCTAAGCCTAAGGTCCTAGATGCTATCAGCGATAAAACACTATGGATTTCACAAGACACCGAAAGAGTCTCACCCAATATCTGGGCACACCAACCACCGCCATCGTGATAACCTCTAGAAGATCCTCCACCCGGACCATAAGAATCATGTGCATCAGAAGAGATAAGTTTCCCCACACATTCTGGAGCACTCTCTCTGCATCCCTATCAATCATCTCATCTCCTCGTCCCCTGCACCAATGTTGTGGGTATCCATCTGGTCATCGTGGACCTACATCTGCGTAAAAGAAATAATTTTTAATATATGATACCATACAAAAATATTTTTGTTTTTTGTTTGCATTTATCAAATCAAAAAACAAAAATAAAATCAAATATACAAAAATAAAATTCTTATCAATCTCTCCAAAGGAGGATCCTAGTGGTAACGGCATGTCATGATCCCCTCGGTATTTTATTCCCTCATAGGGATAATCATCGATGGTGATGATATGTTGTCGCCACCAATGGAAGAACTCATCGTTGTAGGGGGTTTCTACCCTACCACCTCCCATCCGCTGCATCACCTTGTTCCACCGTGACATAGTTGGACCACATAGATCATGTGGAAGAACTTCCACTCTAGGGATAAGAGCTGGAAATCTCTCGAAGAAAAAACTACACAAAATGGATGCAAACCCAAAGTTCCTCATCCTATCGAGTTTGCAATCAGTCGGTTGGCTCTTCATGTTGGCCAGTAGTGAGGTGCACCAATCGTAAACCATGGGTCTCAAACACTCCACATCATAGAATTTGAGTGGCCTCAATGCCGCATGCAATAAGGTCGATCTTCATATCCTTGTGAGTACTAGGACGATAATCTTCAAACTCAGGTTCTCAATCGCCCTAATAGGCAGTTGGCTCCCCACTTTCTCTATGTCTGCAATGAAGTAGGTGGTGATGTACTCCTCCATAGTCCTCCCACCTCCAGCCCCTTGGGATTTGAGATTCACCACCTCTCCTCAATGATACAACCCTGTAATTAAGTAGATATATTCTACTTCAATTCTCAATGATTTCCCATTGAGATTGAATGCATCGGTTTCTGGATCCCAATAGTTTATCAATGTTTGGAGCAACCTCACTTGGGCCCTCATTCCTTTTGTGGCCAAAAATTTATAGAGCCCGCATCTTTGCAAAGCTTTATGGGCCCTCATATATCTTTCTACTACAGCATCAACCTCCTCATGCTCCCTTTCTCTCCATTCAATCACCATCCTGTAAAGGAAACATCAAATTTTGAGTCATTTTTGTCAAAAAACTTGTTCACGGAGTTGTACACGGGACACAATTGTAACAGTCGCGTATAGGGATTCATATACATGAGCAGGCTTCGCCTTGCCTGCGTACATGAGGTCATGTATGTGACCTGATGAACTATAGCCCACGTACACCCTATTTTTTAATTTACGGCCTCTAATACTCAAAATTTGAGCACTAAATCTAAAAATTAAACCATTGAAATGGAAGAGGAAAAGATGAGCACTTACTTGGTCCATATGGTTTCCAATTCCATCGATCGTAGCTCTTGGAATCGTCGATGGAATATCGTGGGTAAAATGGCCTCGAAAGCACTATGTGGGTGAGAAACTCAAATGATATGGTAAATTTCTTATTTTTTACTATTTGTAGAAAATTTTCACCCACTTTATATAGTTTTTTACCCTACCTTTTCTATTTTTGAGACCATATGAACTAATTGAGCAGTACAAGACCTAGTTTGAAGTGGTGTTGTCCAGTATTTCATGGATTTCCAACATTCTTTAGCTCGTTCGTGCCTCTGGTAGGTATATACCGTCACTGGCATATAGGGTAGGTTTTCACCCCGCTTTACATTTTTGCATCATCTTGTGACCATGTTTAATATGCCTTAGGTACAAACCCATTTTTTAACGACACGGAACCTTCTCATTGTCACTAGAAGTGTCGTTCTTAAATGGTAGAGACTTATCAAACATGGGTACCCTAGTTAGAACACTTTTTTCATTTGGTGCCCATGCAAAAGTTACTCCATAGGTCTGGGAGTCCCTTATAGTCTCGATATGAATTTTCATTTGAACCTTATTAATCTTACTCGATCTTATGTTGACCCTTGCCTATGGGACTCTCATCGAGTCTTGGTTAAGATCTTTTTTTACTCTTTAAAAAATGAAAAGATTGTCGAGTGAACTTGTCTCTTTCACAATCATTAAATGACTTTGAAAGGACATCTATTTTGGTACAAGTTTAACCCTTTTTCCAGACCAAATAAACTACTTACAAAAAAGGAATGCTCTAGTCACCATTGGCTAGAAGAGTTCTCCTGGGTATTATTTTATACGTTTTCAGGCCCAAGGGACTAAAGTTACAAAAAAGGACACTTTTTTAGTTAGGTTGTAATTGCATCCCATTATCCTGCTTTCTCATTATGAGCATGTTGCCCCAACAATTCTCAACATTATCCAAGCAGTGTTTTCCATATATCCTTTGCAACTTGACAACCTTTACCTGAAGAGAAAACATCCCCCCCATTGTCCATGTCCCACATTCCTTCCCTTTCATTGAGCATAGGTATGTTCCACTACTTGGAACAAGTTTCTTACTCGTGACATGTGTTTCCTCTCTTGTATCATAGAATTTCTTTTACTATGAAAAAACAAAAAAAGGCGAGCGGAAAATAATATTATCTCTTATAAGAAGTAGTCATGTCGCCTTTGAACATAGCACAAATTCTTGAGTCCATTTCATCCAAGGTTTCAGTTTAACATGGCCTTACGAAGATGAACTTGTTACTTAGAGTCCACTCCTCCAATTGGTTACTCTTCCAGTCCCTATGGAGAGTTTGTCTATGCCTCCTACGTCACAAACTTTGGTCAATGATCAATGTTAATTCTATGTTGCATAGGTTATCCATCTATCTCATGCTCTTGTTCAAAGGAAGTCTAATCCTGTGTCGGCCATTCTTTAGAATTCTTAACTTTGCATGTCGGCCATCCTCTTACAAGTGAATCTCAAAATCACATGAATTTGTTGTCCTACCTTCCACCCTAGGCTTACTTTCATCATTGGTAGGTGACCTTAAACCCAACAGATGACATCTCTCCATTGGTTGTTGAATGGGGGGTTTCCCTTGTGTTCGACGGCGAGACATCTATTCACACACTGGGATTCATGCAGTGTCTTGGATTCCATTAGAACCTATTGGTGGTTTCCTCTCCTTTGTCAGCAATTTTCGTTATTGGTTGCAAGTCATAGGATATCTTTCGTATACTACTTGCATCTGGTACAAGCAAGAGATGCACATTGTCGTTGGTTCGTGAACATCTTATTCGTCCAAGCTATTTATATTCATCAAGCTATTGCTTTGTACCTCATGTTGGATGATGAGAGATGCCTTAATGTTGTGCTTTCAGAGGGTCTCCTTCCATTGACTTCAGCTCATCTATTATGGAATTGAGAGCTAGAGTCATAAGAGTACCTAGAGGCTTGCAGTCATCAGTGGAAAGTTCTCCCACCATCAATAGTTGGGAATACATTAATGTATCATTATCGATGGATCCTTCAAGTGTTCGACCTCAATACCTCTATTCACACTTGTAGAATGTACTCGGTGCCTTGACACCTACTTTCATTACCAGTAGTTTGTCTCGTGTTTTTAACGGTATACCTTAATGACCAATAATAAAACGAAGTCTCATTGTGTTCGACTTCAACTCCTTTATTCACATGATGTAAACTTGCGCCTTTGATGGATAGTGTAGAAGACCTCTAGTTCATAGTAGAAGCCTTGTTGTTGTCTTTCGTCAAACTAGTACCTATATGACTTCAGTGATCAAGGAAGATCAAATTGTACTCCATTGTATACAGATATCTTCAGTTGATTTTAAGACTGGACTCCACTGTATCTTGTTCGTGACTATGACAACCTATGGCATATGCCTACTTTGTATTGCATATGCATGGCCATGATCAACTATTTGGTATATACCCACATGGATCTGCAGTGTAATCCATATTGGCAGCCATGTGTACAGAGTCAATATGAATTGTAATATTCTCACGAGTGACTAGTTCTTCCAGTTAGGTCCTCACTACTCCACTTTTGGGAATTATAATGTATTTCGACCATCGTGATTTCTCCTCTGACCTCACACATTAGGGGGCATTTGTTATAGAAATTTTTTCCACACTCCATGCATATTTCTTTGATGGCCTTCACTTTCCCTCTACAGACTCAAATTCCCTATTTTGCTCATTCCAAAGACAAAAATTAAATATTTTGTATATATACACGAGCCATAGTTAGACAGCTCGCGTATATGTAGGTTGCTCCATTACAGCCCGCGTACATCAGGTTTTGTGCTCAAAAATTAAAAATATGTCGGGTTTTCGTGCCATGTCACGAGATCCATGATCCTTGACCTTCCATATATTAGAAATGCTCTGACTCGACCCTTCAAGTCCATTGGAAGGCTATAAATTGAGCCATATACAAGCCTTAAGAATCATTCATCATAGAGAGAAAAGACACTATGGAGAAATTTCACTTCATATTGAGTCAGCATCCCTTTGTCCTTGAAAGTATGAACTTCCTTTGTTCATCCCCTAAGCTCTTCCTCTCTTGAGAAAGAGAAACTCAAATACTCCTACTACTTGTGAGCTTTCCTTTGTGGAGGATTGAAGTGGTGAAGGCCCAGGTGGAGGGACTTAGTTTCTTGGTTCCGATATGTTTCGTTACAGAAGTTGGTCACCTATGTGCTTATGTTGATTACATTAATAGAAATATTATTTTCTCGTCCAATTATATGTTGCAAATATTTGCATTACTTTCCATGGGCATATTTGTTATACATGTTAGTGGATTGTGCTAGTTTATATGCTAACACTTTATACAATTTCCATATGATTATGTATCTTGGTTGTTAAGAACAAGTTACAACTATCAAGTATTGGATCATCAGCTCAATCGTGGTCTTCTTCGGACGTCCGAACAAGGTAGGATTATATCCTTCCTTTGTTAGCAGTTCCATTTGTCTAGCATACTTGAGATTAGAGTTGATTTCTGGGTGTCGTTCTGTCTGTTGTGGTTTACCCCAATCTATAGAGAGAATCTCCTTGTAACATGAATACTTGAGGACAAAATCTGAGACTAATAGAAAATAGAACCCTTTTCAACAATCTGATGGACAACAGGAACCCGTTATAACTTAAATAGTTGGGCATCCTTTTCACCATATAGCCTACACAACATTGTTGCAACTAATACATAGGGTTGTTTAAAATAATAAATTGGATATAGTCCATTGGACTTTACCTTGAATGCCTCGGGGTCATACCACCATTCTTTTACTAAATTGACCATATCCAAGTTTTAGGCTTTGAAGGCTTCTATAAATTGTTTAGTTAAACTAATTTATGGTGGCCTTAATTTGTACATAGCAACCTGAATCATGTTATGACTTGGTAAGATGTACTTACCAATCTAGATGTTATGAGGTCGATATAAGCAATAATCCATCTAACCATGTCATTATAAGGAAAAATTGTTGGCCTAGAAGTTATATTGTGAAGGTATGATTATGTGATAGTTGCATATACTTCTCTATCCACATCATCATTTTTAGCAAAATCTTTGTATCTGAAAATCTTGTAAATATATCCCAAATCCAAGAATCCTTTGTGTCCCATGTTATGGCTTGTGTTGGAGAAGAAGGTAGTGTTAGGGTTCTTGTCCTCATCAAACTCCTTATCCTCTACATCCTCAACTTTAACTTACTTTCATTTGGATTTCTTAGTCATTTTATTTTATCTGCATAAAACCACAAACCACACTTGTGGAGAAAAATCATAAATATTTCAAACAAACTTAAAAAGAAGAATTAATTTGATTAATCCAATCAAATATTGAAGATTACTTCTTACCGGAGATTATTGTAGTTTGTAACTAGACTTAGATATTGCTTTATTGTTAGAATAACTTCAAATGCATGAGTATAAAATTATCACTTTTCTTTCAAATGTATGAAGAAGAAAAACAAGGGTTTCACGAAAAATAAAGTGTAGCGGATGAATGGAACCCAGGTTATTTCGTTGAGTTGTGATTTTAATTAATTTTGGTCAGGAAATCAAACTTGAAGTGAAAACCATTGAATCGTAAATGTTTGAATAATGGAGGGTACAGCTAATCTAGAAATTCGGTATATAGATGAGCAGACAATGCAACGTAAATTAAAAACCCAGATCTGGATGCCACGTCTGATATCACGTTGTATTCCACGTTAATTTGTTGTGTCGGTTAGGTGATAGTAAGTGGATGATGTGGCAATAAATGTTGAGTGAGTGATTATAGATTTGAATTCTAAGTGTCCAAAAGAAATCTTGAATGTATGGATGCCATGTAGGATGCCACGTTGGATACCATGTAAAATTAAGATGATATGTGGAGGGATGAGGAGGAAACGGTTTCAGGTGGATAGGTGGAAAACTACGATTGGAATTCGTAAAGGTCTTAAATCCAAAATGTGAAATTTGGACAAATGAAGGAATTATATAGAGTTTGGATGTTCGGATATCTAGAATAAACATAGTACAAAATAACCATTAACTCGAAAACATGGATCCCAAATAGGGATGATAAGCCATTGGATTAAAAAATCATGGGCCTTGATCATGGGAAAATACCGGATCCTAACCATTTATTAGGTTAAGCATAAAAATATTTAAATTATTACAAGGTAATAAATTTGGGGTTTCTAAAAAGTACAAAGCAAATACATATAATCCAATACACCAAAACAAGCCATCAAACTAGTACTTAAGAGTTCACCAAACTTTTACAAATCCTAGAGAAAGCTCAATATCATAAGATTAAAACCAAATATTAAATATGTACAAATCAAACTCAGAAAAATAAAATGATATACAATTGGGGCCTCCAATCAATAGGTTAAGCAATAAAATAAAATCAAAATTTTTAATGGGTCTTTTTATTTAATTTTTTTAAGAAAAAATTAAGGGGAAGTTGTTATAGGCTCAACAACTCGAGACTTATTGGAAGAATCAATTATTTATGTGAATATATTAATTTAGTGTATTTTCTTTATATCTGAATATTAAATATTAAAGATAATTCAAAATTTAGAAGATTCTTGAATAATTATGTGTCTCTCATTGATGCTCAATATCTTAAAGAATATGAATCACCAATTTCAAGTACTAGTAATTTAACATACCATTTTCATAGAGAACAATAAATAGAGTTCATTTTTTTTAAAAGACAATCAGTTTCAGATTGGTTGTGGATTTAATTTGAGGGCCATCACTTTTATAGCGAACAAACATTTGCATAAGTGTGTTCCTCATTTCTCTTTACTTGAAATTGCTTCATTGTCCACGAGCATTCATAGCCTCGACAAAGTTGCCTTAGTATCATACAAACATACCCCCTGCTTCTAGCGAGTGTCTATAGCACAACGGTTTTTATTATACTTCCCACACAAATCTAAGTGCTTTAAACTTCCTATTATTTTACATTATGCTCAACCTTTTTTGTTTGTATATAAGTATTGCATATGCAATTGGATGTATAGGAAGCGGGGTGATACAAAAGTTGTTTTGATTTGCTTGGCAAATTATTTGTGCTTAAAGGTTTGGCCCATAAGTTTTTCCACAATTTCCAATCCTAACCAATGTTAATTTATTAATGTGAGATGGATGGAATTCATAAGAAAATGGTAGATAAATACTTTCCTTAAAATCAGAATCACATTACATTTATGCAAAGCAACATAGCTCCTCCACAACAATAGTTTATTATCCGCAAAGTAAGAATTTTATAAGAAATTATTCAGATAGAACAACCCTTTATGATTTATGAATTTAAAGAATATTTCCAATGTGAGACCAAAGTCAAACTTACTACAAAATTTCAAAATCTTCATAAAGATACAAAATTCAAAACATGAGTCAAAGTGGATCATACAATAACAATTTTTCAAATAAAAAGATCAAATCTAAATGAAAATATGAAGAAAGAAAAGAAACATCCAAAAGAAAATCCTACAATATACAGGGCTAACAATTACCACCATCAGGTGGTTATGAAAAGTGTTTCTTTAAAATTTGACCATTCATGAGGAGGCTTTTAATTTGCCCCTCCAATGTTTTCAAAATAAAAGTTGAAGGGCCAATTTTTTCAGAAAATTGAATGGACCTAGCTACAAATGTTGAAATTTGGCATGTTTGTCTTTGATTTCATGGGCATTGTCCCATTTCAGAACCAAATCATCAATTTGAAAGTCTTTTTCTTTGACTGAATGTTTATAAAACCAATGTTTAATTAATTGTTGATGTTCATGAAACTTTCTTTTAGTTTTTTCTCGTTCCTCTTCCAAATTTAATAAAGTATCAATCCTTTTTTGCATAATCGGGCATGCATCTTCTCTGGAAGATTGGGCCAATTGAAGAGAAGGTAGGAAAACATTTGGAGGAAGAATTGCTTCATTTCCATAGACAAGAAAGAATGGTGAATTTCCTAATTCCGCTTTTGGTGTTACCCTATCATCCCATAATGCATTGGGAAGAGTTGTATGCCAATTATAATGTTCATGAATGTTCTTTTTGAGGATACAGATTAATTTTTTGTTGGTTGATTCTACCAAACCATTACCTTGAGGATAATAATTGGTAGAATATTTAATTGTGATTCCTTTTTCTAAAGCATATTTAGTCAATTTTAAAGATGAAAAATAAGTTGCATTGTCAAAAACAAGGGAACTCGAGATACCAAACCTGGTAATGATATTTTGATTAAGAAATGAGATCACATTATTTTCATTGACTTTTTTTAGAGGAATGGCCTCAGTGCATCTAGTGAAATAATCTATTGCAGTCAATATATATTTATGGAGATGTGAATAATTGGGAGTGATATCCCCAATTATATCTAAACCCCGTTGTTTGAATGGACCTTCAACCATGATCGTCTATAAGGAAAAGCATACTTCTTTTCTCTTCCAGCAGATGTATGGAAGACTTTTCATTTCCTTGTGTAAGTGTGTGCATCTTTAAACAAGGTAGGCCAATGATAAACAACATGAAGGATTTTGTGTGCAGTGATGTTCCCACCAAAATGTCCTCCTATTGGTCCATCATGTAATTCAATCAAAACCCTTTTTGCATCAGGTTTTTCCAAACACCTCAACAATACATCATCATATTTTTTTCTAAACAACACTCCATCTATAAGTTGATATCGAGCATATTTTAATCTGAGTACTATTTTCTTCCTGGTTTCCAAGTATTTTGGTGCAGTTCCATGAATGAGATAATATTTAAGCTCGTAATACCATGAATTGGTAGGTGCGAGAACACAATAAATTTCGCATTTATTGATTTCTGCTTCATTTTCCCAACCTACTTCTTCTTCCTCTTGGGAACCTTTTGATTTTGTTACCAACTTACATAATCCTTGACCTCTTACAATGTTAGCAGGTTTTATTTCAAGGTCATATTCTTGAAGTGTTTTCATCCAATTCTCTCTTCAATCTCCTAGCTCCTTCTAAACCAATAAATTTCTAACTACGGAATGTGGTACAATAATATTCATGTGAGATTTCAAAAGATATGGTCGAATATGTTTTACAGCCTTAAATACTGCAAAATCTTATTTGTTCACTTCTGTATCATTCAATTTTAAACCTTGCAATCCAGAACTCATAAAATAAATGGGAACTTCAAATCCCTTTGGATCCTTCTGGGTCAGAACTGCTAGATAATATGAGTCAGATGAAAAAGTATAAAGTATAAATTCTTTATCAAAATTAGGACTCATCAAGGTTGTAGCTTGTACAATTGCTTCTTTAATTGAAATAAATAATTCCTTTTACTTCTTATCCCACTTAAAAGTAACATCTTTTTTAATCATTTCCTGCAAGGGTTTAACTATTTCACCAAAACTTGGGACAAATCTTCTCACAAAGTTAATTTTACGAAGAAAAGACTGCATAAACTTCTTATTGTGAGGAAAATCGATCTAAGAGATGGTTTTATTTCTCTCGGGCTCTATCATAATTCCAAATTTTGAAACAATAAAACCAATCAGTTTACCTTTAGTTACTGCAAAAATAGTTTTTATGGGATTTAAATAAATTTCATATCTTCGACATTGGTAAAAAAAAATCATGAGATGATGAATGTGGTCATTTATGTTTCTGGAGAAGACTATAACATCATCTAAATAAACAATAATTTATATATTTATAATTCCACAAAAGGCTATATGTACATTGCTCGTTGGAAAGTGGATCCTGCATTAATCAATCCAAAAGGCATTTTTTTATAAGAACGGGTTTTCCATTTAGTTCGAAACATTCTCTCAAGTTGATCAAGATGTGATACCAAAACTTGATTGTAACCTAAAAACCCATCCAATAAAGAGAGCAGTTTTTAGCCTGATACACATTGCAAGATTTGTTCCATTGGAGGCACTGGATAATCATCTTTATCAGAAGCTCTATTTAAATTGTGAAAATCAATGCATATCATGATATCTCCATTCTTCTTACATGTTGGAAAAATATTAGACACCCATTATGAATGGTGAACAGGAAAAATGATTTTAGGCTCTAGTAGTTTATTTAACTCCTTCTTGATTAAAGGGTCCATATTAGGGTGTATCTTTCTCAACTTCTACTGGACAAGATTTGCATCTTTCTTCAATGGAATGACATGTTGTATAATCTTGGTATTATAAGTTTTAAGATTGTTATATGTCCAAGGAAAAATGCCTTTATATTCTTTGAAGAGTCTTATAAAAGCAATTATTTTTGTAGGAGAACAACCAATTCTCATATTGATATTTAGAGGATTTCATTTTGTCCCAAGGTTGATTACTTCATATTGCATCAAAGAGATGTTGGTTTTGCAATTAGTAACACCTGTGAACTTGTCTTGTAAATCATAAAACTTCTCTAGTCGAACCACATATCTAGGAATTACATTTTCATGACTTGGTTCTTTTTCCAGAAAAGAAACCTTAATAGATTCATCATGTTGTAACTCATCAATAATTGATCCTTTAAAGGTATCCTCTAGGGTGAGGAAATTCAAAATCTGATCATCATCGTAAAAAACCCTCTAATTGGTAATATTATCTGGAACAGAGGACCTGAAAAGTAATTCCATAGAAAAATTGTCAGCTGGGAAATATTCTGCAGGAATAATTTAGAATCTATATTAGCAAGTAAATCAACATATGTATTTTGGGAACGAGGTACATAAATAATATTAAAAGAATCAAAATTATTCATAAGATTCCATACCACATGTTGGTAATTTTTTAGGTGACTAGAAACACAATGTATAGTGTTATGTACATGCTTGACAATAATTTATGAATCACCTATTACTTTTAATATTTTTACTTTCAAATTGATTGTTTTTTTTAGTCCTTGAATAAGGGCCTCATACTCAGCAACATTTTTTGTACATTCAAACTCCAAACTGCATGCAATTGGATCTTTTTCTCCATTTGGATTTGTGAGGACACAACAAACTCTTGCACCCTCATAAGACTTGGAGCCATCAAAGTGTAAAATCCACAACTCATTATTTACATCTAAATTTAATTTTCTATATTTTAATTTTGTACAATTTGTTTCAGCAATCTAGTGCAATGAAGGATTTTAGACTGCAAGCATGATTCTGCAAAGGGTGAAGTTTTTGCAGTAAAGTTTCCAAAAAATGAGTCAAAACAATAATTTCCCAAGATGCAATTATTGAACATTATAGGTTCATTTGGATCATTGAGATATGTAACAATATGTTTTATATGATGTTCACGGTCCACTTTGATCTTATTAGGTTGACCATTATATGGTAACCAAATATGAGACCGGTCAATAGAAAAGTATACATTAAGTTTATCAGACCAATCTCTACTCAAGAGTAATCCATAGGATCATGGAATGTCTACTTTAATAATGTCAATAATTTGACTAACTTTAGGATTGGAAGATAATCGGATCAAAACTTTTTTCAACTCTCCTAACACTTTGACATTTGATCGATCAAGTTGTACAATTTGAGTAGTAGATTTCTTAGGTTCTACATTCAACTTTGTACACACGGGATAGGGCATAACATTAGAAGAAGGCCCAAAATCTACTAGACAATCATGCACATTCCTATTAAATATTTCAAATGTTAACAAGAAAGGAGGTGTGTGAGAGCTAGATTTTCCTCCAATTAGTGCAAAATTGACATTAAGTAGTCTATTTCCTTTTGATGAAGAATTCTTGACAGATTTCCCTTTATCTTTATTTCCTACAATTGTTAACTTATTTTCAGAAGAAAAAAAGTATCCTAGGGCTTTAAGCAATTTATCCTTTTGTTGGGTTAACTTGGTTAATTCAAACAAGGAAATGTTTGCCCTAGTTTTCTTTAGATTTTCTACTAAATCATAATCCAAATTACCGGAGTGAGAAGAAATAGAATGCTTACATGTGCTAGAAACTAATTTGTTTGTAGAGGAAGGCTTCTTAGCATGAGTTGAAGAATATGGTGAATTTGTTGTGGAGGGAGGCCCTTTGCTCCTAGTATGAGATGTAAAAATTTCTTCAATTCCCCCATTTTCACCATTATTCCCTATGTCTTGTGATATATCCATTATAAAGTTAACTTCTTGCTCAGAGGATTCTTCGTTTTCACCTTCATATTCTTCTTCATGAACCTCTTCCTCTTCCTCAATTGAAGATTGACTAGGAACAACAACAAATACTTTGCACATATTAAAAAAAGTTGTACAAGTCTTTTCTGAATTATTAGCGTTATGAGCCTTGCAATAATTTTCAATGGAAAATTCATCAAGTTTTATTTCTTCAGTAAGAAGAATGTTTTGATTGTTGGGATGAAGAATACTTTTCTTAAAGGGAGGTCTCCAAGGTCTTTTGTAATAAGGTCCTTCCCCAAATCCTCTCCTTAAATCTATTATATTGTTTTAAAGTTTTTTAATAATTCATTGCAAACCATCCATATCTACAACTTCTTTATCATTCTTTTCGTCATCAGGTTTAATTGAATAAAATTGTTTCTTAACTATAGGGAATATGTTATTTTCCTCATGGATTGATTTACCTGCAATACTTAACATCTCCTTTTCTACACTTAGAGTTTCTTTGAAATTTTATATAAATGTATTTTTTCCATCTCTTTTTACAAACATTGCAATAGATGGTGGGAGTGCAGCAGTGTAAAATTATATCACTACAGTTGTTGCAAGTTTACAATCCTCTGGTATTTTGTTCATTAATGTAAGAAATCTCTAGCTAAAATCTTTGATCTTCTCTTTGGAATTCATTTTAATCCTAGAGAGTTATAACACTAATGTAGCATAGGTTTTATCTTCTCCAAAAGTTTTAGGAAAGTTAGTTTCAAAATCTAACCAATTAGTTATTGACCCTTGCGGAAGAGAAAAAAAAAACTAAGCTTTACCTTCAAAAGTATAAGGAAATAATCGACAAACAACATATTCATGTTCAACATTCATCAGGTTTATAGCAAGCATGAAATTACTGATATGATCTTCATGTGATTCCTTCTTATTTGGGTCAAATTTGGGAAGGAATTTCCCTGGATGTTTTGGCAAATCATGTACATCTCCTGGTACAGCCAAAGATCCCTGTGTTAACCAAGGTATTCTCAAATTTTGAACATTAGCCATATTTCTATGTGGAGATTACTTAGGACTATCCTGAGGAGATTTTGGTGAAGGTTTGTGAGGAGTGTGTGGAGGATTGTCCAGGGGAGAAGGTGGTTTTCCAGCACCACTTCCTAACTCAATTTATGGGTCAATTCTCAGAGGAATATTTGGTATCACTTGGTTTATCTTTCTTGGGTTATTTATTCTTCGTGGGAATTGTAAATTCAATAGGTGATTGATCAATTTATTTACTTTGTGCTTTGGTAAGGACTCAAGACACTTGTAACTGAGGGAGAAGATTAAACAAACTAGGTTATTGAGAAAGACCAAATCTAGCAGGTTTGTCCTATAAAGATGAAATCAAATTACTCTAAGATTCTAAATCTTGAGGATTATCATAATGAATAGGAAGATCAAAAATTGTGCTTTGTATAGGCTATGAAACATCACAGGTAGAATTTTGGAAAGGGATTCTTTGCGGAGGTGATGTGGTACAAGTTAACTTGGATAACTTAGAAGTGTGTGATGTTCTAACATCCATTCATATCATGCATTCCCTCCTTCTAGCGCCAAAATTGTTGATGGCCAGAAAGATTCCTCCACCAACAAAGGGGAGAGTTTCCCGATGGAAGATCCCAATTAGATTTTCTCTCAATTGGTGTGGCATATTCTAACCGATATGTGGGATTGGTTAGCCACCTAAGGAAATGAAATCAATTTAACGTTGATAATCTTAATCTAATTCATCCTAAACTAATTAAAAAAAAAATTGTATACACTATCATTAATGAAATTTAATATTAACTATCCTAGCTAGGAGTGTAAACACATACAAAATCGAATGATAATTATTGAATTAAAAGAAATAATTTGTTAATTTAGTAAAATATTAAACACATATGCATATATCATTTTCAAATAAACAATTATTTAAAGAACATTTACATGCATTCTTGTATCTATTTAGTAATCGATTAAAGAACTTAAACATATCAGGAAAAAGAATTTCACATGAAAATGAATGAATGATTAAATTGTACCAACCCACACAAATGCAAGAATACAATATGAAACCTTCAACCAGTCAAGTTCGTTCAAAATACAATAGTCTTCAATCTTTCTTTCAACCTGATAAAAGTATACAAGTTTGAATTATAAAGTTTTCCAACCCCTCACCCCTAGCAAGAGCTCAATTTTTAAAACCCCCTACTAGTTCACCTCTTCCAATTTCCTTATTACACCAAATTGTCCTGAAAGGGATATTGGTTACTTTTCTGTTACAATAGAAGAAGATTTTTTTTCCTTTCATCTTCTTTTTTCTTAAAATACAATTCTCATTGACTAAAAATATTCATCATATGCGAAATGAGTAGTGAATTTAACTTATCCAATCTTAATGCGCATTAATAAACTTTTTTTAATAATTCTTGCATTTTTCTTTTCAAACTTTGAAAAGAAATAAGAAATTTCCTTGGAGCATTCAACAAGGGTTGTTACATATTCCTTCATCACTTCATTGTCACATGTACTAATTTGGAAAATATTCTCCACATTGTCATCCCTTTCTTGTTCTAAATCTGCAATACACAATTGACTCGTAGTTGCATGACCTAGATACTCAACATGTGGCATGTTGAAGTCTCCAATGATATCGTCGACAGAATCCCAAAGTCTGAAACACCATCGATTAGCAGCATCAATCAAATCATTGATATATGCACAAGTATTAAACCAAGTGTCTAATTATATTTGGATCTTGACTATCTCCTTGCTAGTCATTCTTGGAATATTCTCACATGCCATTTTATATTTTATTTCCCAAATGTTAATTTTATCAAAAGATGTTTGATCATTCTTTTTCTCTTCAACTTTAATTTCTACTCTATCATAGAACTTGAATAAATCATTATGATGTTTCTGAATTTCACTCAACTTCTTGTAGAAATCTTCCCAAATATCCTTTAGTTTAGAATTAATAGATAAATCTTCAGACTTAAAAAACTCAATATGACTCTGATCATATTTGAATTTCTTAACTTATGTTTCCAATGAATTGATATATTCTTGATATTTTCCATAAATATCCTTCAACTGAAATTCCTATTTCTCCTAGATAATAGTAATTTCTTTCAAATGTTCATATTTCAATTTTTTTGTATTTCTCTCTTATGTTATTCCTCGGAGATAGAAATCTTTAAATTGTATTGTTCCCTTAGTTTTTTGACATGTTGTTGTTTCTCCTCTTTAGTCAAAGACTTATGGTTTCTTAATATTTCCTCCATAAATGTTACATATACTTTATTCTTTTCTCATTCTCATATAAGTTCATTAACAATCCATGCATTAGAATTAGCAAAAGCTCCCTAGGAAGAAGTTGTTTCCTTATCAACATTTTTTGACTCTAGCCCTATAACATTCCACACCATGACCTATCTTGATGACTCTTCTTCAAAGCTCCCCAGTTTCCTCTTCTTTGGTCTTCCTTTAATAATCTTATTTTTTTAGTTGCTAAAGAAATAGTCACCGAGGGGTATTGCAGTCTATTCTACAAGTTCTAATTTATTTGAATCAAGCATTGTAGGCAACATTCCTCCACTAAGGATATCAATTGGTGTAGCAGTAATAGTTGGTGTACCTGTAACATTAATTTGATGATTTTCAATCAAAATATTTTGACTTAGATTTCGTTCTATCATAATTTCATCATTAGGCCCTAGGGTTTACAATCTTATACTTGTTTCTCCTTTATTATACTTTCCCCACTCTTTTTGGTTATGTTCCTCATTTTTAACGTCCTGGAAAGGATCTATCTGATTGTCTTCTATACCCATCATTATTTTCTTTTCTTCTTCAAATATTTTCTACCTTTCTTTCTAATGGGCTAGTAATTTTTCCTTATCATGGCTATCTTGAATATCCTCAATTGTTTTTAGGACATCTTCATAAGTCTGAGCTCCTTGAAACATAATGTCAAAGGGACATTTTTCATGATGGTAAGAATTATAATATTTAACCAATTTATAGTGTTCCTTGACAATTCCATTGAGATCATGCCTCCTAAAATTAACAAAATGAAACCAGAGGCATTCAAGTTGCATAGCTTGTTTTCTAGCATGGAGAGAATTCAGTAGAGTATATATTCCAAGATTGATTGGAAATTAAGGCCACAATTTCTTTGAATTCATGATTAAATCATGAGTGATCCTGGATACCATTGTTTGAAAAGAAAATTCTCTTAACACTAGATGATCTAGAACATACTTTGGTAATAAATTAGGAGTTGATTCACAACCAAAAATTCTAATATAGGAAAAATGTTCATCTAAAAACCAATCTCCAATCCCTTTGGTGGCATCTTTGGCTTCCTGAGTAACTCTAGGAGTTGGTTGATTAAATAAAAATTTATAGAGGGGCATCATGAAATTCTCACATCTATCATAAAAGTAATTATTTCACTTATAACTCCAAAGTACTAAACAATAGACATGTATAGGTAGTTGAGAAGGAGACCATGCCATTTCATTAGAGAGAAAGGGGTGCAAGCATATACAACATCAACTAAATAAGAAGACATGAAAAAACCTACACAAAAACTAGGTGGAGAATCTTGTGATTGCTTGACAAATTGATGAATACTTGAGGACAAAATCTAAGCCCAATGAGAAATAAAAACCCTTTTCAAAAATCTAATAGACAAGGGGAACCCATTCTAACTTAAAGAGTTGGGAATGATTCTCACCATATAGCCTACACAGCATTGACTAATCCATATGGTTGTTTAAAATACTTAATTGGATACAGTCTATTGGACTTTACCTTGAATGCCTCAAGGTCATACCACCATTCTTTTACTAAATCAACCTTATACAGGTCCTAGGCTTTGAAGGCCTCTACAAATTGTTTATTTAAACTAACTTATGGTGGATTGAATTTGTACATAGAAGATAAATCCTTAGGTATAAATGTTGTTATGACTTGGTGAGATGAACTTACCATTGTAGATGTTTTGAAGTCAACATGAGAAAAAATCCATCTATCCATGTCATTATCTTTAAGAAAATCATTGTATTTGAAAATCTTGTAAATATATCCCCAATCCAAGCATTCTTTGTGACATGTGTTATGGCGTGTGTCAGAGAAGATGGAATTATTAGGGTTCTTGTTCTCATCAAACTCCTTATCCTCTACATCCTCAACGTTACTCTACTTTCATTTGGATTTCTTAGTCATTTTTTTATTTGCATAAAACCACAGTTGCAGAAAAAAATCATAAAGATTTCAAATAAACTTAAAAAAAAAAAACTAATTTGATTAATCCATTCAAATATTGAAGATTACTTCTTACCTAATTTTACTATAGTTTGTAATCATGCTTAAATATTGTTTTATTGTAAGAAGAAATTCAAATGCACACGCATAAAATTATCACTTTTCTTTCAAAGGTATGAGAAAGAAAAACAAGGGTTTCATGAAAAAAATAAGTGGGTGGGAAGGCGGGGGGGCATTAATAGATAAACTTTATCATTGATAAAGTTTATCTATTAATGCTCCCCCCTCCCACCCTCTATAGAGGGTGATAAAGTTTATCTATTAATGCCACCCCCCTCCCACCCTCTATGAATGAAACGCAATTTATTTCACTAAGCACCATTAATTTCTCATAGTGTGAGTTTAATTCATTTTGGTCAGGAAATCAAATTTGAAGTGAAAATCGTTGAATCATAAAGGTTTGAATAATAGAGGGTATGGATAATCTTGAAATTCGGTATATAGATGAGCGGACAATGAAAAGTAAATTAAAAACCTAGATCTGGATGCCACATATGATATCACGTTGTATGCCATGTTAATTTCTTGTGTCGGTTAGGTGCTAGTAAGCGGATGATGTGGCAATAAATGTTGTGTGGTCAATTACAGATTCTGAGTGTTTAAAAGAAATCTTCAATGTATGGATGCCATGTTAGATGTTATGTTAAATTAAGATGATATGTGGAGGGATGAGGAGGGAAACAACACACCAAAAAAATCCTGACTATCGACCCTTTTGGAAACACCTGCGAAGAAGGCGAAGTCCCACCCGAAGTAGAAATAGGGGGTTGCAGGACACAGATGTTTACAACCAAATGAAATGCAAGATGATTCCAAAACAACAATGCAAAATAGTCCATAGATTCTTAACAGTATTATGCTTAACTTCGATAGGAAAAACAATAGTGCAATAAAAGGTAGTAAATAACAAAGCATCAACCACATGGAACAACAATATTTTACATGGTTCACCCTCTCCCTAGGGCTACGTCCACAAAAATGTGTTTATTGATAGAATAGATGAAAATATATAGTTCTATCTGTGCACTCAGTTGCAGATCCCTCTCTCTCTTCCTCTTTATTTCCTATCCCTATGCACCCAGCTGCAGGGTCGATCTTTGCACCCAGCTAAAGACCAAAAAATACAAGAATACCC
Source organism: Picea sitchensis (assembly GCA_010110895.2). Taxonomy (NCBI): domain Eukaryota; kingdom Viridiplantae; phylum Streptophyta; class Pinopsida; order Pinales; family Pinaceae; genus Picea; species Picea sitchensis. The sequence goes on along the minus strand of SNQJ01S0115801.1, from coordinate 6,897 downwards.
TAAAAAATAACACTTTTACATATCAACACCACTCTCGCCTCTCTTCTCAACTCTTGTAGACCTCTATTTATACATTCCATGACTCTTAGAAAACCATGGACCAAAGCCCAGGGGCCAAAACCCTAGTTCCACATAACCCACATTTTAAGGACTTCGTCGACCTGTTCTTCCTTCTCTGTGAGGTGCTCCAAAGCATCCATTAGTGTCTTCTTCAACTTGTTGACTTGTCCACGATCTATCTTCTTTATTGCTTTGTCTTCCTTGATATTCTCTTTCAACGGCTTGCTTTCCTTTACTTTGTTCCTTCTTTTATGTTTCTTTAACCACTTTGACCCTTCCTCGGTTTGTTTGCCTTCCGTGCACTTCATATTTTGTCTTTCTTCTTCCCTAATATTTGCTTTCTTCCTTAATACATGACCAAGGGCCAACAGGTGGCAAACTACAATTGGAATTTGTAAAGGTCTTAAATTCATAATCCAGAATTTGGAGAAATGAATGAATTATATAGAGTCCAGTTATTTGGATATCTGGATATCCAGCATCTGTAATAAACATAGTGCAAAATATCCATTAACTTGAAAAACTAGATCCTGGATAGGGAGGATAAGTTGTTGGATTGGACAATCCTAAACGTTAATCATGGACAAAGACCAGATCCTAAACATTGATTGGGTTACGCATAAAAATATTTCTTGGGATGAAAAATAAAACAAATTGACAGCTAATAAAATTGAGAATTTTGATGGCTTCGAAATCGAATATCAAAGTAAAGTTTAGATGGTGAATGGGTCAAATTTCAATGGAAAAACTTAGATGTCAGGTACCCATCAAACTTGAGGTTTCCACTGGTTAGTATTCATGAATATAAAAAAGGCGAGTATTTTGAATTATTACAAGGCAATAAATTTGGAGTTTCTAGAAAGTGAAAGGCAAATACATGTAATCCAATGCACCAAAACAATCCATCAAACTAGTACTTAATAGTTCACCAAAATTTTACGACTCCTAGAGAAAGGTCAATATCATAAGATTAAAATTGAATATTAAATATGTACAAATCAAACTCTGGAAAATAAAATGATATATACATTAGGGACCTCTAATCAATATGTTGGGCAATAAAATCGAAAAATTTAATGGGGTCCCTTTATTTAATTTTTTAAGAAAAAATTAAGGGGAAGTTGTTATAGGCTCAAGAGGACCGACACACAAATTTTTGAGTGATCAAATGCATTAAATGAGGTAGTACTTGATGACGAATCTTATGTACAATGGACGAGGATAACTAATCCCTTTAGTCTTTAAAGTTTAATACTATGTGCAAGGACAACGAACATGACATTATGACATGCATTAGCATATAGTCTTTTAGTTGCATGTAAACAAAATATGTGATTTTGTACCACTTGTGAGACTTTTTTCCCTCTACTCTAGAAAAAAAGTCACATAACAAAAAATCATACGAAGAGATGGGTATTGGTGCCACCCTATTTAGGATATTAATTGGTTTAATGTTTTGAGTTGATTTTAGCCAAATCCTTATTATAAAAAGATAAATAAGGTGTTATTATTATAACTCATAGCTGAAAGAGATGTGTCACAACTAAATGGAAACAAAATTGATATCCAATCTCTAATATTAAAAATTAAAAAAGGGACCGACTCAAAAAATAATAAAAAAATAAACTAACATGAATCCATCTTAATTCTATGTCTTTCAAGCAATCAAAGGTTTGGATTTGTGTTTTTCTTTATGCTTAAAAACCCTAAGATGAATTTATGCAAATAATATTACAAAGAAAAAACTAAATTCATGAAAGATAATCCCATTCACGAACTATTTAAGAGGGTTAAAACGTTAAACTCTTATACTGTCAATTTTCACATGCAAATTTATGTAACTCATTTTCAGATATGAAAATTGCTTCCTAGTGAACTAACAGTAAAGCCTAGTTGTTATCACTAAACAATTTTCCACTGAAAATATATGCATCGAAAACAAAAATATCAGAGATGAATGATCCAGGAGGGTCTAGAATGCTCACAAAGGTCTAGGAAGATCCAAAATGCTCACAGAGGTCCAGGAGGATCCAGAAATGCTCAAAATTTGATCATATCAAATGCTCTCAAAAACAACTTCATTGCGTAGAAATCGGTGATAGCTTTCCAACAACATAAAAATAACCTCAAATGGAGTTCGTATGCAAAAGACATAGCCAATCAAAGTTATGGTCAACATGGTCAAAATTCAAAGTCATAGGGTGACACATGTCACCACTGGAAGGGTGACATGTGGCACCTCCCTACATGATCATATGATGATGACATGGAAACACCATAAGGTGCCACGTGGTATATCATACAACTAGCAAGGAAACCAAGTGGACTAATCAAATCGCAACACATGGTATGATTAGACCAATGAGAAACTTCCACGCAGCAACCTCCCATTGGCCCTTTATGGATAAGTTTGTTTAATATTATGATTGAGAGGTCGGAGGATCGAACCTGGGTCTCTTGCATAATATTCCAATGAATTATGATTACATTGCACACTTGAGTCTTAACTATATGGGGCGTGGCTTTTATTTAAGGTTGTTAATTAGTATGTTCGGTTGGAAAAAGGGTCGAGGGATTAGCCCTGGCCCTTGGTATATTCATATATGATATAACCGTTCCCCAAAGCTCAGGGAGATAACCAACAATACCTTTGAAACTATGTAATAAACCTTTAATATATGGTTATAACCAAAACAACATTTGGGGAGAGGTCTACAGCTCGAACCCGTGACCTCCTCCCCACCATACTTATGTCTTAACCACTACGCCAAGAGTGCCCTCTATTTTAGGATGACAACAAACCTTTAATCAAGGTTTCCAACAATTGCGGGTGGAGGTTAGGGACCATTCCCTATTTAACTAGCATGTATACCAAGGCACCAACACATCATTATAGAGTATGGATTTGGGTCTCAAATTCCATGCTAGGGGTATCAAGAATTTGGGATGACACCATAATGCATGCCTAAGGGTTCCTTAACGGAAATATATGAATTTTGTACTCATTTTTCTTAGAATTTCACAAGTAATTTGATGGTGCCCTATGTTTCTAAGTTTGAGCAACAAGTAAAAATGTCGTTGTAAAAACACAAGCATTTGAGCATTAATAAAGCGGTCTTAATTGGAAGCAGACTCAAACACGTAGCCCAAATTGAGTGAACTTCGTTAACAAACTTGTGTATGTGGCATATTATTGTTGTTCTATTCCACTCAATTATGTTGCAAGTTATTTGTCTTTGTAATAGATTTGGATAGATAAGTAAATTCACATGTATTATACAATCAGTCAAACGATCATTATTATTTCGAAATCAAGTTAGATGAATATGTGTATTAAAGAATAATTAATGTCTAAGGATTTTTCGGATCAAGTTGGTATCAGAGCAGGTTTTGACAATTGTTTTCAAGTGAATTCTTACAAGGTCTAGATTCAAGATTGGTAAAGGTAAGCTTGCAAGTTATAAGCCAGAGATCCAAAGGATATTTCTTAAGCAAAAGACGGCTTTCAAAGGAAAGGAAGGAGAATATCCTCCCATGAGATCCGAGGAATTTATGGCTACACTTCTATCAATGAGGGAAATAATAGATGATTTATATTAAAAAATTCACAAGACCGGTGACAAAGAGTCTTCAGTAAAAGTTGAAGGAGGAGGTGAAGGTGGTGGACGTGTAGAACCCTCTTCACCATCATCCTTGTCGTCATCTACCAATGGAGAAAGTGAACATTATTCACATAAGAGTAAGTCCATTAAGAAGTCTTCTCATGCTCATAATTTTCCTTTATTGAAATTATATGTCAAGTTTGAATTGTTGATTTATGATGGAGAATTGAATGCAGAAAAGTTGGACAATTGGATCAAGTAGATAGAGGTATATTGCAGGGTACAAAATATTGTGGATGACTACAAAGATACAGTTGGATACTCTTTGTCTAGGTAGCATAGCCTTGATATGGTGGGAGAGTAAGACACAAGTTGATCTCGTTCAACGGTGTAAAGTAATTTCTTCTTGGGATGAATTTACTGCTACAATAAGAAAACAATTTTATCCATTAGCTTATGTGTAAACTAAAATTATGAAATGGCGACATATCAGACAAGGAAAGGGACAAAATGTTCAAGTATATACATAGGAATTTAACAAGAAATCATTATCTTTAGGAATTGCATTATATACTCGTGAAATTCTTCTAAAGTATATTGGTGGCATGCACTCATATCTTCAACATGCTATATTAATGTTTAATAGTACTAACATTGATGAAGTGTTAGTACAAGCTACTCATATGGAGGCTAGTAAGGGGAAGCATGTGATTGAATATAAGAAGCCACATAAGTTTGAGAAGAAATCGAAAGGAAAATGGAAGAGTAAAAGGTCATCTACAGTAAAGAAAGTTGAAGAAAAAACTACATGTTCTCATTGTAAAATAAAGCGACATGAGGAAGCACAGTGTTGGAAATTTCATCCATAATTACGACCAAATAAGTTCTAGGATAAGGGGGGGAGGGGGAGACTATTGCATCCATAATTATGACCAAATAAGTTCTAGGATAGGGGGGGGGGAAGACTATTGCATCAGCTCGACAGGATCTGGGATCATATTCAGGATATGAATCTAAGATCATGGAAATATGAAGCAAAGGTATATCTACTAATAAATCTAATTCTTTGGTTCAATCTACTAAATTGGAAAGTGTTCTTGATCAAAAGAAAAGAAGCAAGATTTTTCATGTCAGAGTAATAGTGAGCATACAAAGATAGATACTTTGCTTGACAGTGGATCTCAAGTTAACTTAAAATCTGAAGCAATTGCTAAGAAGTTGGGTTTAAAGACAACACCTCAGAGAAAACCATATCCATTAGGTTGGATGTGTAACGATTCTAAGTTGTTGGTGACAAAGCAGTGTAATATCAAATTTGCAATTACACCCAAGTTCTTTGATGAGGTTGAGTTAGATGTTGTGCCTCTTGACATTTGTGGCATTGTCTAGGGAAGTCTTTATCTATTTGACAGGAAAGCTATAATTTATCGTGAAGAAAACAAATATCACCTTTCTAAATATGGTATTGAATTTATTGTCGGAGCTCATCGTATCAAAGATAATGTTTCCTTAGTGAGCACAGGGAAAATGAAGAGACTCATGAGTGCAAGTAAATATTTTGTTCCCATGATAGTGAAACAAAAATAAGAAGATATGTCATATGCTTTATCAAGTTATGATACAAATCATAAACAAGATTTTGTAAAGATCATATCTAACTATGATGAGTTATTTCAAAAACCTACAGGGTTGCCTCCTAAGAGGGAGGACAAACATTAAATCTATTTGCAGTAGGATGTTCCTCTTCCTAACATTGGTATGTATAGGTCATCAGTGATAGAGAATGCAGAGATAAAGAAGAAATTTCAGGAGTTTCTCAATAAAGGAATCATAAGGCCAAGTTCCTCTCTGTGTGGATCTCCTATTGTATTAGTACCAAAGAAAGATGGTACGTGGAGGATGTGTATTGATTTTCGAGAACTAAACAAGATCATGATAAAGAATAGATATCATCTTCCTTGAATTGATTATTTTTTGGATCGGTTAAAGAATGTTGTTTATTTCACTAAGCTAGACTTAAGAAGTGGTTACCATCAAATCAGAATTGTAGAAAGTGATATATGGAAAATTGTTTTCACGACAAAGCAGGGGTTGTTTGAATGGTTGGTTATGCCATTTGGTTTATGCAATGAACCTGTGACGTTTATGAGGGTAATGAATTATGTTTCTAGGCATTACATAGATGAATTTGTCATTGTCTACTTAGATGATATTTTGATCTTCAATCGAAGATGGGAAGATCATACAATGTATGTCAAGAGACTCTTTGAACTCTTTAATAAGGATAAGTTGTATATAAAGATGTCTAAATGTGAGTTTGAAAAATATTCTCTGGTATATTTGGGTTACATTGTAGGGAATGGTCAGCGAAAGATAGATCATGTGAAAGTAGACGTTATTGTGAATTGGCCAGGGCCAACTACTGCCATAGAAGTCAAGAGCTTCTTAGCAGAAGTACAATACTGGAGGAAATTCATTGTTAATTTCTCTTTCATAGAAGCTCTAAAGCATGCATTAAAAAATATGAAACATGTATTTCAATGGGGAGGCAAGCAGTACAAAGCCTTCAAGACATTGAAGGAAAAGATAAGCACAGCACCAGTTTTGGCTCTACCAGATTTACAGCAGCCATTTGAGATTCAAATCGATGCAACTGGATATGCCATGGGAATAGTCTTGATGCAACGAGGTAAACCTATATGTTATCATTCTGAGACTTTTACTCAAGAAGTAATTAACTATCCAACATATGATAAGGAATTGTATGCATTGGTACAAAGTGTTAAAAAATGGAAGCATTACTTAATGGGAAAGGAGACAATAATTCATACAGATCATCAGCCATTACAATATTTGCAGTCACATACCAAGCTACAACAGTCACAACATTTCAGGTGGATGGGTTTCTTATACAAAATTTATTTGGTAATCAAGTATAAGAAAGGTATTCATAACAAGGTTGCAGACATGTTATCAAGACTAGTGATCAATGCATCTACAATACTAAGGTATAATCCCTTAGCTCATGAAATTTATGTTGAACAATATACAAGGAATGATGATTTTAGAGATGTGTATGAAGCATTAATCTGTGGAAATCAGTAGTTGGATTATTATATGCATGACAATTTATTATATCATCTTGGAAATATTTGTATATCCGGGGATGAAAGAGAAAATGTAATCAGGGAAGATCATACATCTCTCATTTCTGGTCATTTTGGGGTTGGTAAGA
>SNQJ01S0115800.1:14089-34843 GCA_010110895.2 Picea sitchensis | reverse complement strand
GACAATTCTGCAAAAGACCTTGGGTATTCAATGCAATTTGTGTTAGCTAAAAATAAGCTTAAGACTTGTTCATCTGATTGTTCTTGTATTCCTCTTACTTGTTCAAATGTTAACAGAGGTCTAATGCAATCTTCCTCTCCATAAGGGTTTTCTAACCAAATAGGTATTTTCTGTGCCGGTTGGGCAGGAGGGAAGAGGACAAGTTTTTGGCTATGTGTGCCATTGGATATAGTCATCTCACCAGACCGACAACTGATAAAGGCATCTGTTGTGGCTAGCCAAGGGTGGCCAAGAACCACAAGGTGTCCTGGTTTGGAGGATGATTTAGAATAGATGACTAAAAAGTCTATTGGATATTCCCAAGAAGATAGAGTGACTGTAACATCATCTAGACTTCCTGCAGGGCTAATGACTGACTTATTTGCCAACTCGATCATGGTTTGGGTTGGTCTTAACTGGTTGATTTGGAGCTTTTTCATAGTGTCAAAATGAATTACATTAATAGCTGCACCCAAATCAATGAGTGTGTTTGGTAGAGAAATGCCATTAATTTCAACAGTGACTACTGGATTCCCAGGGTCATTATATTTGTATGGCATTTAAAAAATAAATTAAGATAATTGTCCCACTACCTGAACAAGGGGAGGTTCCTTATTCTTCCTTCTTGGTTTCTTAATGCAAATATCCCTTATGATTTTGGCGTATATAGGGATATCCTTAATGGATTGTAGCAGAGGTATTTTTATGCACACATTTCGTAATTCATCTTCTATATCTTTGTGCAAGGATGGGTCGGGTTTCTTCACTAATAGTCTTTCAGGGTAAGGTGGGAGATTAACTTATTGGGGTACTCATACAGACTGAGAAGTGATTGGAATAGGAGGAAAGGCCTCTTCTTCTACAGGGGTGGTTTGAGTGTTTTCTTCCTCAGAATGATTATCATTTTCTTCCTGAATTATTACTGCAGGATCTGATTGGTTTACAACTTTCCCCGATCGTAGTTGAATTTCATAGGTGGGAAAGGTTTGAACTTCTGTATTCTACATAGGGTGGGTGGGTCGATTATTGGGGTTAGGGACTGGTTGGGCAGGGATTGTTGCTGGTCTCGGAGGATTGTGGGCAGCTTGGTTTTGTGGTTGTTGATTGGAATTTATAGATACTTGTTGTTGTTGATTAGGGTTCAAGGGGGTTGTAAATTGTTGTTGTATAGGAGGTGGGAGTAAAGCTTGCATTTGTGGTGGGTTGAATCCAGGTAGTAATTGGAAAATGTTTGCAAGGTACTGTGGATATGTAGAGTAAGAGGGATTTCCATACATAGGTCCCCTCCAACATTGTTGCCAAGGTTGAGTTTGTTGAGGTTTCTATTGTGGATAGGTCACTAGGGAAGGACCCCATTGTTGTTGTTGATATTGTGCATTAGGATCATAAAATGTATTGGGATTTTGGGCTCTCCAAGGTCTTCTGGAAGGGTATGGTTGTTCTTGTGAGAATCCTCCTCCCCTATACATGGCTTGTAGCTAAAGAAAGGTTGGACACTCATATGTGGGGTGTTCTAGTGTACACAGACCACAGATTTCTATGGCATTTAATGGACATTCTTTCTCACTATGCTTCTTTCGGCATATATGACAAAATATTTCTAAAGCAACCGCTTCTTCTTGTTTCTTTTTCAGTTTCAGAGTATCTAACTGGTTACTAATTGTGCTCAAGATTCTTGTTTTAAAGTTCTCCAATAAGTTTCCTAACTCAGTTCTGGTGACAGTCCCTGAGCTTTGTTTTGTATTTCTGCTAAAAGGATCTCTTGGTCCTTTTCCCATTTTAGCTTGTCCTCTTGAGTATCTCCTACTGTAATCTACAATTTCTAAAAAAGGCTTTTGATGTACATCTCCTGAACTCAACAAGTTTAAAACTTCTATGCAATCATCTCTGAGACCTTTCAAGAATACAATTCTTACTATAGCTGGGCCTGTGGTGAATAATTTTGACTTCTGATAGTTGTATAAGAACGTTTCTAAGTAGTCTTCAGGGCTTTCATCTTCTGTTTGTTGCATTTTAAAAATGTTGTTTTTAACACTATCCTTACAATAGTCTTGGTATTTCTGTAAAAATGTGTCTTTCATTTGATCCCAAGAGAGGATTGTATTTTCTCCTAATCTCATGAACCATCTTAATGCTGCATATTTCATTGTAGCAGGAAAGAGCTTAAGTTTTTGGGCATCGTCTGAGTAGTTATAGCTTCTACATAATATGTCAAACTCGAATAAAAATAAATCTAGATCTTCAATTGAAATACCTCTGAAAGTGGGTAACGATGATAGTGGGATATTCTTCATGCTGATGTTTCTGGAAATATCCAAGATTGGAAACCCAAAAATCTCAGTCTCTGTGGTTGCATTTCCTTCTTCTTCTTCCATTCTACTGATGGATGGTTCAGAAACTGGATTTTTTGTGTCTCCTAAATGTTCAACAGACTCACGTTCTGCCTGTCCCAATACTGATTCTTCTGTTTTAGGTTCTCCTTATGGAGCCTCGTTGGCTCCCCTTGAATTTTCTCTTGGTGAAATTTTTCCTGCACCAGTGTCAATTGGATTAGTGGGGGGGGTTGTTTTTGAATCTTTGGAGCTTACAAATCTACCCTTGTTATCTCTATATCTATGAATAAAATTGAAATTTGATTCTTTAACTGAATTGAAATCCTAATTCTATCTAGAAGGTAAGAAGGCAACCTGGCTTCGGAGAACCCCACTCTAGTGGCCATGTGGCTCTTCACTCACGTCTTAAACATTTTATCCTCCTCCCTCAAGTAGCCTTAAAAGCATTAAAATTTAAACAAATAATCTAAGCTAAAAATCACTTCCTATCGTTTGCAACTCCCTGGCAATGGTGCCAAAATGTTGTGTTGCTTATATGTTTAGTATAATGCACTCATTAATTATCAATCTGGGATTCGTAATCAATAGAGTTACAATACACCAGTAATAAAGGTAATTTCTAATGTCATGAGTATAAAACTGGCTAGATTATGCATGTTGGAAACAAATCAAAATAGAAAACTGCAATGCACTTTGGTTGTCTTTCATAGAGAGGCTATCTACTCCATTATGGCACATGAAAGTATGAGATGGAGTTGGTTTGACAGATCAACTCTGTTATCTGATCTAGAAAACTAACTATGCAATCCACACTTCTGAAAAGGAAATCACACATCAATCATCAAGACATAGCATGGGTAGTTCAATAGTTAATATACCGAGTATGTTGTGGCTCATAATGTGCTTTTGTGAACTTCACTAGTTCTCCATCAAATATGTCTGACTACTGCTGCTAACATTCATGTCTAAAAACCAAATTCATAAAAACAGAGCATATGCAAAAACAGAGCAAGTAAAGATCTCTAAGCAATCATATAATGGAAACCCTAGTCTAAGTTGTACTGATATCATCTAACAGAGTTAAAGCTTCAGTTAATTTAACATTTACACTATTGAAAACAAATGCTAATGCTAATCTATGAAGATGTTGACCTTTGTTGGGAGGTGGGCCCTTACCGCTTCAATAGGTCAGTTACTGAAGTCTACAGTAAGCTTGTCTTCAACCCACACATTGATCTCACTCAAATCTCAAAACATAACATCAAACTTTTGTTAACAACTCAACTCATATTCAATCATAGACAATCAAGACATGGAGATAAATGACATTCTTCTATTATTCTTCACTCAGAATATGTTCTGGAATATCACACGCTGCTTCACATGTTGGTAATATGCTAACTCTCCTACACTTCCACCATCCTTGCCATGGTTATTTAATAGTCTTAGTCATGAAACACAAGGAGGTGAAGTGATTTGCAAATCAGTGAAATGTTTAAATTTAATTATTCGGTTACATATTTTAGCTTCATCCTCATGACACAAAGTGCATGAGGATGAGGTAATCAACAAACTATTCTAACATAGCCTTGCTAAAGCAAAGAAACATCCACCAATTGTCTTGGGTGTTCTAGAGTTAAACTTGGTACATTTGGCTCTCTATATTGGTACCAGATCGTGACAGGTAGATGGTACCAGATCACAACAGTGTGAAATTGGTGGTAACGGATCATGACAGTCCACGACCATTAGCACTGGATCACAACAGATGAGATTTAGTACCGGATGCGTTTGGTACCGGATTCAGACAGTGGCAGTGTTGGTGCACAAGTACCGGATAGTTGAGCTGGTACAGGAAGGCTAGATTTATCTAGAGGTCGAAGATTATACATGGCAAATTGGAGCATTAGTACATGAAATATTTAATTCCCTAACTCAATAAACCACAAAATGCATGAATTAACCATACTTTACCTTATGACCTTATCACTGGCTAATGGTAGCATTCTTGTCATTCACCCAAGCTTAGGTAAGCCAAAAAGGTATAGATGAAGAGTATAATAGGGTAATGGGGATATCAATTTTGGGTCTCAATAGGTGTCAATGAAAGATTTCAAGAAATTTTATCATCATCCAACAAGGATATACAGATGTCAAAAACTATAGTGTTAAATCACTTATGAATAGGATCCACCTCCTAGAATTTTGTAATAGGATAGATTTTATAAACACTTGTAATTTTCAGATCCATGTTTTGAGGATCTAAAACTGCTTTATGAATATTATATAAGCCCATAGAGGCCACAGTCAAAAGGGTTAGACTGATAGGGAAGGATGACATGGGAATGTCCCCATCCACTGTAGAAATGTTTCAAAATATGTAAGTGAATTTTATGAATGAATACAAAGGCATTTTATTTCCAGATTCTTGTGTCGTGTTTAAGTGGTGAATTTTTTCCCTAACGTAACTTGTTACTTTCCTATTTCACATGCTTTTTCTCTCTGTATTGTCTATGAGAAGATAATGTGTAGGATTTTTTCTTAACACCCTGTGTTGGCTTGAAACAATATTTATGTTTTGTTCCAAGTTTGAAATGTAGAATTTGGATAAGCTTTGCTCTGCATTTGAAATGAATTTCAATCTATTCTTCTTTTCCCATTTTATAAGCTCAAAGGATCCACTGACATGATTATCCTTCCTGGTCACATTTTGTCTTAGTTATTCATTCATCTATCGTCTTAACCTCTTGTCTCCATTTTTCCCAATGGTCCTTTTTTGTGGTCTCAACCAAAAACTCTAAAAACAAATCCTATTTTGCATAGCTAACCTAAGACCCATACTCAAACAAATATGAATCTAACAGAGAGATCCCTCTCTGAGTCTTGGAAGGCTAGATATTTGACTCAAAGAGGTTTTGTGGTTACCCTTTCCAATTTCCTCCTCAGCCTAGGAAATTATAGGGTGATAACATAATTTAGTAGCAGAGTCCTGGACAGTTTATGACATGTGGACAGAGTTGGATTCATGAGATCCTTGATAGGTATAGAAATATATATGAAAGTGGATTAAAGTATATTGACAGGTCAAATCAGTTAGTCATAAGAAGGAAAGAAATGAAAGGCACAACAAAATAGGGGAAGATAAACCGTTAGCATAAGCTATATCGACAAAGGGAAATTTTTGAAAAGTATGGTCATTGATGTGAACTTGACAAGCCATGAAGATTTGAATTCAAGTAACTTTGAATTCTTTTTATATATGTCAGTGAATTACAAGAAGAGGAAACAATGGATAAGAAGCACCGAAATAGAGGAATTGAATTAAGTACAAGAAGTCAAAATGGATAAGAAGCACCGGAAGAGACGAAAGGAAGAAAGTACAAGAAGTCCTGCATTGATCGACACAATATCTTATAGAGAAGTCAAGGGAGATAAATCATAAGAGAAAGAGATCAGGAAAGAAATATCATAAGCATGAAGATAGGGGGAGACATATTCATAGGGGGAGTTACCCTTTTCTCCCATGATGTCAAAGGGGGAGTAAAAAAATATCAGAAGAGAAAGATCAGAAGCATGAAGACATGGGGAGCAACCCCAAAGAGATATACCATTTTCCATTGATGTCAAAAGGGCAGAGAAACATGAGGAGAGAAACTTAGGAAGAGATAGATGAGGATAAATGATCACAGGGGGAGTATGAGTGTTTCCATCAATTCCAAAGGGGGATATTGTTGGTAATATCGTTTTCATTGATTTCAACGGAAGTTTGTTGTCATTGATGTCAACAGATGTGATGGGTGCATTTGAAGAAGTCTACAAGAAGCCCCAGAGGTGTGGTTATGAAGCCCGATGTTGTTTGAGGAATAAGGACATGAAGGATAGTGTAAATGTAGGTACCACACTCATATATGGATATTCCTTATCATTTCATTTCCAATGGTAGGTGGTATGTCACGTAGTTCCTCACAGTTGAGGAGTTATGAGGTCATGAAGTTGGAAGCCCCGAAGAATGATTAAGAATCCCTAAATAGTTGCAAGTCATTAATTAAAGGGTAAAGTGGTTGTAACAAGGAAGTACAGGTCGACCCTAAAGTTAAGGAAATAATTCACTTTGAAAAAGTATAAATACACATCAAGGAGTCTCTCATAACCACATTCACACACACAATTTTATTGAATATCTTCTAAGTGAACAAGTGATCTATTGGCGAATTTGTTACAGTGAGTCTGAGATAGTGAAGGAAGTGTGAAGGTGAATGTCTTGGATTTGTATAGGAGAGAGAGGGTTTATGAGAAACCTTATTTTGGGTGACCCTTGCAGGTTAGACTATTGGTGTCCCGCGTGGCACCACAATGGATCAGTTAATGCCCATCATGTGAGGCCCCGCATGAGGACAGTATTTGTCCAATGAGGCTAAGGAAGATCTGAGAAATGATGTGTGTACATATTAGAAAACACATGTATTCCAACAGAGGAAAAATGCCTTCAGTAACCACTCACACAACCAGATCAAAGATCAACACATCATTATTTTGATGTGGTAAAACTCCTATAGGTAAACATCCACAGCTCCAACCAACATGGCCACTTGGAGCAATTTATTAATGAAGAAGAAAAATATTACAGAGAGATTTTATAAGAGATTTTCTCACAATTGATCATTGACAAATGACCCTCCATGCTCTTTAAATAGAGATCATGGACCAATCGGGTGTTAAGCCATAGATCAATGTAGCCATTAAGATTGAGGAGACTATAAATCATCATATTAATCTATGTCGGGAACATATCATGACCATCGTATTTCGTAACTACAAATGTATACTAATGCATACTAAATGAACACACTTTTACCTAACGATACATTAGACCAAGCAGATCTTAACTAAATCCTAAGTGTCTAAATATCCTAACATTCCACCTTAAGAACAACTTGGGATAAGATCGAAAGATTTATAATAGTGACACAATAGGAGAAGGAAGGAGGCATTGGAGCCTATCCCCCCTTAATGAAAACTTCTTGAATGCCTAACATAGATCGAAGTTTTGAAAACTTCTTTTCTATAAGAGATTTTGTGAAAATGTTTGCAGCTTGATCTTCTGTAGGGAAAAAGATAACTTCAATAAATTCATCATGAATAAGATTTCTAATGAAGTGCACGTGTAGATCGATGTGTTTCCTTTGCTGATGTTGAACTGGGTCTTTGGCGAACTTGATGGTACTATGGTTTTCGCACCAAAGGTTGGTCGGATGTTGTTGGAATTCAAACTCTGAAAGGATTTGTTGAAGCCAAAAGACTTACTAAATTGCATTTATTGCTGCTCAATACTTTGTTTTTGGTGAAGAAAGCGCAATAGCTTGTTTTTTCTTATTGGACCAAGTGGTAGATCCTGAACCAATGATGAAAACATAACCTACAATAGAATTCTAATCATCAGGGACACCAACCCAATATTAGTCAGTGAATCCAATCAATAAAGGATTCCTCCTTGAACTATAATGTATCCTGAACTAAACTATACCCCAGACATACCAAAGTGTTCTTTTAGCTGATTTCCAATGGATTTCATGGGGTGTTTTCATATACCAGGAAACAATACCAACATCAAAGGAAAGACCAGGAAAGGTATGAGTCAAGTATAAGAGGCTACCAACTAATTGCCAGTACAAAGTGTCATCAACTTCGAGATAATTATAGGTGGCAACAAGCTTGTCTCCAAACTGGGACAGAGAAGGTGTTTATTTACAATATTCCATGTGGAAGCGACAAAAATGGCCAAAAACATACTTAGACTTGGAAATAAAAATTCCTTTCTTGGTTTGCAAAACTTGGAGGCCAAGGAAATAGTGAAAAATTCCTAAGTATTCCATTTCAAATTTCTTCTTAAAGCTAGTTTTCACATGGATTAAAAGTTTGAGTCACTACCAGTAAGGATAAGGTCCTCAACATAAAGGACAAGGATTATTAGATGGATTCCTACTTTCTTGGTATATATATTAGGATTAGAATGGCATCTGGAAAATCTGTTGTCAATAATAAATTTTTCCATTTTCCATACCAAGATCGAGGAGCTTTCTTAAGACCATAAATATATTTCTTAAGGTGAAAAACAAGGCTAGAGTCATGCTAGACATAGAGAGGAGGTTGTTCCATGTAGATTTCTTCTGGAAAATCCCCGTGCAAGAAGAAATATTTAACATCCATTTGATGGACCTCACATTTATGTGAGGCAACAAGGGAAATAAAAAAGTGGATGGAATTCATTTTGGAGACAGGGGAAAAGGTTTCATTGTAGTCAATTCCTTCAACTTGGAAAACTCCTTTGTCAACTAACTGAGCCTTGTGTATTTCAACACTTCCATTTGATGCATACTTAGTTATGTATACCCATTTACATCTAACAAGGTTTCTTCCTTTAAGAAGAGGTACAATATCCCAAGTATCATTTTCCATTAAATAACGATACTCTTCATTCATTGTTGTATCCCAATCTGGATGACCTAAAGCTTTTGCAATGTCTCTAGATCACGAGTCTCCGACAATTGAACCAAAATAGAAGAGGCTCGCTAGAACTATGAACGTTTTTGACACTAATATAAAGGATCATCGACGAGATCATGAGATGCTTCTCATGTTGAACAAACTCATCTAGTAATCAATGGTGTTGGTGTTGGTTCAGGTTCAATGGACTCATCTAGAGGAAGGTGAGTAGGAGGAGGTGGAATTTCATCCTCACTGTCATCATCTAAAGAAGAAACTAGAATAGGAACAAAAGAAGGCACAAATGTCAAATATGGATCACAGGCCAAGGAAGGTACAATCTTTGAATTAGGATTTTAGTCCAAGAGATTTTCATCAAAATTAACATATCTTCTAATAATGATTTCATTACAATGTGGTTGAAGAAGTATGTAACCTTTGACATCTTCAAAATAACCAACAAATATACACTTCTCACTTTTAGGTTGTAATTTTTTCCTTTCCTCATAAGGAATGTAAGCTCATGCTAGACTGCCAAATACACAAAAATGACTTACATCTGGTTTAATTTTAGTCCAAGATTCTTTCGGTGTTATATTTTTAAGAGCCTTTGTGGGAGTGTGATTTACTATGTAATTTGCACAGTGGATGGATTCCACCCAATATTTTAGACTTAATCCCTTAGATTGAATCATATGATTAGCCATTTCTTTTAATGTGTGGTTCTTTCTCTCAACAACACCATCATGTGTTCTTAACCTTCGAATTTGATGTCCAGATTGCTTTTCCACAAGGGCCTTGTAGGCCATAAAATTTTCAAAAACTTCGTTCTTAAGTTTTAATAAGTAAACCCAAGTACATATGGAAAAGTCATAAATGAAAGTTAAGAAATACTTGCACCTAGAAAAAGAAGGAGAAGAAAGTGGACCACACAAGTCACTGTGAACAAGTTGCAAAGGGATCGAGGTGTCCCAAGAGGCACAGTTTTCAAAAATGTCCCAATGATGTTTGTCGAGAACACAACCGATGCAAACACCATCTCTGCATGAAACAAGAAGAAGACCAGTCACCATATGTTGATTACATAGTTTATGCAATGAGAGATAGTTTAGATGACCAAACCATTCATGCCAAAGTTTTCTCAAGTCATTTCTATGAGCAACAAATTTTGATGGAAAATATGATGACCCAAAGTTTTCAATCTTGTAGAACCTGGTAATATCATCAACAATTCCAGTTGCAAGAACGTGCTGGAGATATTTTAGATCCTTGATTAACACTTGGTGAGGTGAAAACTCTACGACTTTACCTTTACCTGAATGAGTGATTTGATATACTCATATAATGTTATAGGAAATACTTGGAACACATAATACATCATTTAAATGACCATTATCTACCTGAACTATTCCAGATCCTACAACTCTATGAGATCTATCATCACCAAAAAATATTCTCTTGGTGTTACATTCATTAAGAGTAGAAAATATGGCTTTCTCCTTAGCCATATGGTAAGATGCTCTAGAATCAATATGCCACTCATCAGAAGAAGAAGTAGAAGTTGCATTGAAAGATAAAATAGAAGCATAAAGTACATGTCCATGAGAAGAACAAGTAGTAGAATCAATATTGATGTTGTGCTTCTTCATCATTGTTGCTAAAGCTACCATCTTCTTGAAACATTTGGACTCATCATGACCATATTTACCACAAAAGTTGCAATGTTTGTCAGTCTTCTTATTTTTTAGAATTTTCTCCTTTGTCACCATTAGGAGTTGAATATGTCTAAGTGGGTTCGGGACCCTTATTTTGCTTGTTGTGGTGGTGATAATGCTGATTCTTTGGATTCTTGGGTTTATCATTATGTTGGGAAATTAATTTTTTATTGGAGGTACCTGTAGTGATGATCACTCCAAGTTGTAAAAGATTATCTTACTCTCTAATCAAAGTATCACAATAGGACTCAAGAGTGGGTTTTTTATAATAGTTCCCTAGAGCCTCTCTCATGGCATAAAAGGTAGATACAAACACAAAATATGCACTACATATCTTAGAAATAATAATATAGATTCAACGCTCTTCCTCTAGCTTTATGTTACACTCTTCACATAAAATTATATGTGTTTTAAACTTAGATAGATAGTCTTTAATGCAAGAAAAATCATTTGGACTTAAATTCAATATTTGATTTTCTAACTGATGTGCTTGAATAATAGTGTGTTTACCAAACACGAATTCAAGATTTTCCCAAGCTTCATCAAGGTCATTAATTTATTGAAGGTGGAACCTTAAATCAAGAGAGATGGATATTCCAATCAGTCCATGTGCTTCATCATTCCTATTATCCCATTTGACTTTCTTCTCATCATCAGTGGGTTCTTTCTCCTTTTTCAAGGTAATCTGGTACATGCCTTTATTTCTTAGTAAATCCTCCACATGGGATTTCCATTGGAGGTAGCTGGTGTTGGTAAGAAAAATATCACTAGAAGAAGCCATATTAAATATGAAAATAATGTTGATTTAAAATTGAAACCGATGATCTTGATGGAAAGATCTCGAAAAATTAGGAGGTTTTAAAAAAACGACACTGAAAATGGACTTCGGATGTGAATGTTATATTCAAAAACACAGGTATTCCAACAAAGGATGAATACCTTCACTAACCACTCACACAACTAGATCAAATATCAACACACCGATGTTTTGACGTAGTAAAACCTCTACAGAGAAACATCCACAGACCCAGCCAATGCGACCACTTGGAGTAGTTTATTAATGTAAGAGAAAAAGATTATAGAGAGATTTTACAAGAGAGTTTCTCACAATCGATTATCGAAAAATGAACCCATATGCTCTTTAAATAGAGATAATGGACCAATTAGGTGTTAATCCATGGATCAATGGTCATTAAGATTGAGGAGAATATGAACCGTCAAATCACTCTATGTCGGGAACATATCGTGACTGTCGGATTTCCTAACTACAAATGCATACTAATGCATGCTAAAGAAACACACTAAGAAACACACTTTTATTTAACGACACATTAGACCAAGTAGATATTAACTAACTCCTAAGTGTCTAAATATCCTAAGAACCCCCCTTAATAACAATTACTTGGTATAGTATTGAAGGATTTATAATGGGGACACAATAGGAGAAGGAATGAGACATTAGAGCCTATCCCCCCTTGATGACAATTTCAGGAACTCCTAACATAGATCGAAGTTTGGAAAACTTCTCTTCTCTAAGAGACTTTGTGAAAATGTCTGCAACTTGATCTTCTGTAGGGAAAAAGAGCACTTCAATAACTTGATCATGGATCAACTTTCTGATAAAGTGCATGTGTAGCTCGATGTGTTTGTTGCGCAGATGTTGAACTGGGTATTTGGTGATCTTGATGACACTATGATTTTCACACCAAAGGCTGCTGGGATGTTGTTGCTGGAATCCAAAATCTAAAATAATCTATCGAAGCAATAGATTGTTGTTTCTTACAGTCCCAAGTGAGAGGTCCTAAACCAAGGCTGAAAACATAACCTGCAGTAGATTTCAAATCATCAGTTTCGTTGACGCAATCTGAATCAGTGAAACTAGCCAATAAAGGACCCCCCCCCTGAACTATAATGTATCCCAAACTAAACTATACCATGGACATTGTGAAGTATCATTTTAGCTTCTTTACAGTGGATTTCATGGGGTGTTTTCATATACCAGGCAACAAGAACAACAACAAAGGAAATATCAGGATGAGTATGAGTCAAGTATAATAGGATACCAACTAACTGATGGTATAAGGTGGAATCAACTTTGCAAGAAGTACAGGTGGCAACAAGCTTGACTCCAGACTGGAAGAGAGAAGGGGTTGGTTTACAATCATCCATGTGAAAGAGATGAAGAAGGTAACAAGCATACTTAGATTGGGAAAGAAAATTCCTTCATTGGTTTGCAAAACTTGGAGGCCAAGGAAATAGTGCAAAAAGCCTAAGTATATCATTTAAAATGTCATCTTAAGGTTGGTTTTCACATGGGTTAAAAGTTTTGAGTCACTACCAATAAGGATAAGGTCATCAACATAAAGGAAAAGGATTATGATATGGCTTCCTACCTTCTTGGTATAGACATTAGGATCAAAATGGAATCTAGAGAATCTAGTGGCAATAAGAAATCTATCCATTTTGGCATACCAAGCTTGAGGAGCTTGATTAAGACCATAAAGAGAATTCTTAAGGAAACAAACAAGGCTAGAGTCATTCTGGACATAGCCAGGAGGTTTTTCCATGTAGATTTATTCTTGAAAATATCCATGCAATAAGGTGGATTTAACATCCATCTGATGGACCTCCCATTTATGTGAGACAACAAGGGTTGTTGGATTACTAAGAGGGGGGGTGAATTAGTAATAGACAAATTTAATCATTTTTCACCATAAAATTCAAGTGTTATATCAATGTAGCATTATCATCCATAAACCATATGTCAACAATACTACTAACAAGTGCCTCCAACCATGTACCAAGTATGTACCAATCATGTGTCAACTACTCATCAACTATGACTCATCAAGATGTACCAACATAACCAATTATACACCTCATGTATGTGTCAACTCATCAACTACTTGTCTCAACCATGTACCCAACATGTACCTCAACCAAAATCCCTCATCAATTTCATCATCGAAATATTATTTGTAACTATGTAATAGACCTCATGTATATGATCACATACCTACAAACCTTCCTTAACTTTAACAACAATAGACTAGGATTTTCATATAACTTTACTTTAGTCTCACATGACTAATTTTGGATTAGTCAACAACCCTAACTTGAAATAATCATAACTATGTACCTATAATGAATAAAGATCTGAAAATAGTACACAATGTTCTTCAATGTGTTTTGTAATATTCTAGATATAAAAAGTATGCATTCTTCAATGTGTTTTGTAATATTCTAGATATAAAAAAGTATGCAAAACGGAAATAAAATGCTAGAAATGGCGATGTGCAAACAATATAACCATAACAACACCAATAATAATAATGTGTAGTAAAGATATCGAATAAAACCAGAAAAAGAGAACTTCGACCGAGATAATGTTCACTTGCCTCTTCGAGGGGGCAACCTCCATTGAGCAGAGCTCTATTACAATATCCACAATGCCTGGTACCCTTGAATCCTATTTGTACTAAATATGTCTATCAAAAAGAAACATCTAGAGGAGGATCCTTCTAGAAGTGAAAGCTCTATTGTGGTATTCTTACATCGAATTTATTCTTCCTTATTGCTAGGCCTTATTAATATTTGACCTTATTACATCATACTATATTGTTCTACCTGTTAACGCCCTAATTTGCCTAAGGCCGCTGGCACCTCACAGAGGCCAACTCAACCGCCACAGTCTTGATCTATCTCTCCAAGACTCGTAGAGGTCTCTCTCTATTAGATTTAACTTTGTTTGTAATAAGACTGATGTTAGGCTAGCTATAAGGTATAGGGTTTTTGATTTGGCCTTTAAATGGCCTACTTGGGGATGAAGGAGGGCCACAAATGGGTCCGCGATTTTAGACTAGGGTGATTCAACTTATATGGACAGAGCTCTTCACAAGGCAAGGTAGCAGCAACAATGGATCGTATTGAGTTTAGATGGCGTTGGTTTGAGGAAGGAATAGGTGAGGAAAAGACAGGCAAATGAGCACTTGAGAATCCCTAAGCTAGCCTTTTCAAAGATCAACATAAAGATTATCAAAATACGAGAGGCAAAGTATACGCTGATAAATTCTACCCCCATAACCTTCCTTCCATAAACAAAAAGAAAATGAGCATCATGACCACAGGAAGAAACATTAAACAGAGGAAGAACACCCCCACTATCACTACACAAGAATCATGTCAAAGAAATATGTCTATTGCTGATCTATCATAAAAATTACAGAGAAATATTCACTGATATCATTAAAGGATTATAGAGAAATTCTCCCATAAACACGTTCTATGCTCCGTTAAAGAAAAATGAAAACAATAGCTCGGGACCTCACAATGTGTGCTCCATCCTCCTAAAAGACATCTACCCATGAAACACACCCCTACGATCGAACCTCCCAACCGTCCCAAATTCAACCCTCACCTCACTTCATCTTTTACATGTGCATTTATAATAAAACCCCCCTAGCCTTCAAAGATTCAGGCTCTAACTGGGCTATAAAATAGAAAAGCAGTTACAATATAAACACCTATCAATTGCTTCCTCAAACAAATATTAACAACCAGTTAAGATGAAAATAGATTTGGCATCAACTGCTCGACATCTGGAGTTCGGTGAGGTTTGCTGGAAAATTCACTCCAATGGCATTAGAACAGATAGATGCAGAATCAGTTAAATGTTGGAGGTTGTTTAAGAACAACTGCTAGTTGTAAGGTCAATGCCTTTAAACAATGATGCTCAACCACCTGTGTGTAAACCTTATGCTAATTGTGTTTAACTTCTTCACAATTGCTTAATCAAGCTTATGGTTCTCTGATTACAATGTCATTGCTGTGTCTTTCAGGGCCTTACTTGGTATGATTCGTTGGATACTACATTTACACCGCTAAATTGCCACCGAACAAACAGATCTGTGGGAAAGGATGAATGTTTGGCTTTCTTTTGCCAACTGTAAAACCCAAGCTTTATCCAGTCAATCTTATGGACTTCAACTATGTTCATTTTCAAGCCTGTTGAAGTGCAGCGCATGCTTTGAGTCCACAAATTTATAGTGCTGATGTCTTCAAGTGAAGTTTTTTAAGTCTACAACATCATGGTTCTCAATGAGAGAAGTGTGAGAACTGCTGAAAGCAACACCAGGACCAAGACCTCTGTTGTTCTGAAGGAGAAAAGTGTAGGCAATACCAATGGTAAATTTATTCAATATGGAGGATGAATTTTTGGCTTTCACCTGTGAATGTCCTAACATGTATGCAAAACTGGCTTCCTTGGCTTCAACAAGCTCTATAAGCTCTTCTCTCACCCGTGGATCTAAATCAAGGCTCTTGAATAACTCAAACTTGTCTTCCTTTTTCCTTGGTTTAAAAGCAATTACTTCAGATGATCTAGCACGAAAACTTTTGCACTGGGGATAGTTCATTCACCTCTTGATCTGAAAGAACTATCCTCATTTCGGAATAGGTTGATGTACTGAATAATGCCATCCTAGCAGTGTTACGCAATTCAGTGCTATAATCAAAGAAACATCTCCCTTGAATATGTTGTTAAACTATATAGGATCCGGCATCTACTAAGAATCAGAAGGTTAATGCCTTCCACGGTTCCAATTGAAACAAACAAAAACTCTGTCATGTTCAGATAACCCCCCAAATAGTATCTTGGTAGCAACTTGACAAGCCCGAATAGATTCATCATGGTCATTCACCGCAAAACGTAAAACCGTGATTCCATCGCTAACATTCATCAAATTTCGAGATTTTCATCTGTAGATTTGGCTCCAACAACATTCCATGAACCCATCTTATCTTCCTCTTCTACATTATCTTCCGGTTACACCTAATAAGCGACAGCCTTGGCTGCCTTCACCGGAGGGTGATCAAACCCGCAAGCCCAATCACACCCTGCAAGTTCCAGCCATATAGAATGGGCTGATGGCTTCACCCTCCTTGGAAGGCCGCAAAATTTCATTCTCACCGGGGTAACCTCATGACGTAGTTACCTCAAACAATAACAAAAGTCCCATATTTCATCCACAAATTAGAGCACCACACTGACTGACGATTACTGGCACCAGATCAACCACGATATCTGAATAGACTGCTGATCAGGTGGACATTGAGACTCAGGTTTTCTAATATCTAAGAGCTTAGTCTCAGGTAGGAAATCGCTCTTCTCCTTATGCGCTGTCTGTTACCATAAAAAACTTCTCCCTTGTGACTAAACGCTTGGCGTTGACCTGTGTATCAAGGTGCATGGATCAGACACCCTCGCTGTACAACAATAAATAAACCTCAACAAGTTTTAGAGCACAGAAACAAAAAATGCAATTTCCACTGACTTTAGTGATACCACCTCTCACGTAACCCTTCGACTTTGATGAAATCTTTTTAGTTTTACACTTGCTGTGATCATCCATGTCAGTTATTTCAATTATTTCAACCTTCCCAAAATCACACTGTTTGTCACGACATTCTGAAGAATCTAGTGATGTCTTTGATGGCGCGAGTATATCTCCATGAGAGTTGTTAGCATGAGAAATGCTTGGACCTGACCTGCTCGCCTACCAAGACCCATGGGAAAGTTATCGGGCTTGATATCCCTGTGTAAACGCCGAGACACATTGCCAGATTCGTTTGCAGCATTATCACCATCATACTCATCAAAATCCGTTGTCGATCTGAGCCAGAATAACAATTGAGGGCATCAAGGTAGTGCCCTTTGGACCAGATACATGTTGTTGGACACCTGCACCGTAACCCTGGGGCACGATCTCCACAATATATGGCGTATCAGAACCTAGACTTACACACGTCGACTGGCATCGTCTCGCTAATACTTGACACATCAATTCTGGTCGACACCTGGGCGTAGGGTTGAAAAGCTGTTGTTTTATATATTTTTTAACTTTCAGTGGGCAATATCCCACATTTGCGTGGTGAACAACACATTCAACATTTAAATAAACCAACAGTCATAGGTTATGTCAAGTAATGAGCCCTAGGCTTGGGCTTTGGGGTTTGGTGTTGGCGTTGGCGCTGGCGCTACTTTGTGTGTTTTCTCTTGGGGCATGAAACGGTGCTTATCCTCGGTGTGAGAGATTGGCTCTAGGCCACTTAAACTTTTGGAAAATACTTCTTTAACTTTTTGCATAAAACCCTGTATGAAGGCCGAAGGGCAAATTTTGTCAAATTCATCAAAAATCACTAATAAACCCCATTTTGCATTTACCCCCAAGAGTAAAGATTTTTCCATTTCAAACCACTTCACACTTTTGCTAAAAATTGCACCAAAAATTGCTTTGAAGTTCGGGCGCAAACATTCATCTTGTGCTTGGTCACTGTCGGGCGTTTTCCTCCATAATCGCCATGCATCATGAGTGAATACATCGGCCTGAAAATAAATAACTAATATTCAGAAGACTGCTCCCCTGTTATATAGGGTTCTAACACTACCTATGTGAGGGGTTAGGTCCTTAACATGTCCTCCCCCTTAAAAATAGCCTTGTCCTCAAGGCTTGAGATGCAGAAATTGCTACAGAATGGTAGTTGGTTCCCAAGTGGCATCAGTTGGGGTTGTATCTTTCCATTGGACTAACACTTCCTTGATGGTTCGTTGACATATGTGACGCTCACCCTGGTCCAAAAGTGCTTGTGGTTGTAGCCAAATGGAGCCTTCTTTTTCCAACTCGGGAAGGGTGGTTTGAGTTTGGCACTTAGTGCCAATCACCTTCTTTAAGTAGGAAACATGAAAAATAAGATGTAGCTTAGAATCACTGGGCAAAGATAACTGATAGGCCACCTGTCCCACGTGCTTGAGAATTGTATAAGGACCATAAAATTTGGGCGCCAGTTTTTGACAATGGTTAGCCTTCAGGGAATTTTTCTTGTAAGGTTGTAGTCGAAGAAACACATGACCCCCTTCTGTAAATTGACATTCAGAACGACCTTGATCTACTTGCTGCTTCATGCGATTTTGGACCACGACCAAAATCTCTTTGAGGTTACAGAGAATAATCTCTCAAAATGTAAGCATTTGGTCAACCGCCTAGACCTTCGAGATACCTGAAAAATGTGAGAGAACGAAAGGTGGATTTTGTCCATATACCTATTCAAAAGGAGTCATGTGGGTAGATGTATGGTATGAAGTGTTGTACCACCATTTAGATAGTGGTAACCATTAAGCCCATTGATTTTTCTTTTCTGAGGAAAAACACCTCAAATATGTTTCCAAACACTTGTTGACAACTTCATTTTGACCATCAGTCTGGGGATGATAAGTTGTACTGAGATGCAATTGGGTGCCTTTTAGATTGAAAAGTTCTTGCCAAAAATTGCTGGTGAAAGTTGGGTCGCGATAAGAAACAATAGAATGCGGCATGCCATGAAGCTTGAAGACCTGATCCATGAACAATTGAGCCAGAGAGGATGGTGTAAATGGGTACTGAAGAGGATAGAAATGAGCATACTTGGAAATACGATCAACTACCACCATGATGACTGATTTATTTCTCGATTTAGGTAAGCCTGTAATAAAATCCATAGAGATATCCTTCCAAATAGCAGGTGTAATCGAAAGCAGTTGTAGTGTGCCAGGATATTTGACTGTTTCGCCCTTGTTGCATTGACACACATCACATTCAACAAAAAAATTATGAATGTCCTGTTTCATACCATCCTAGAAAAAATAACGTTTGACCCTGTCATAGGTTTTGGTAAACCCGAAGTGCCCAGCTGTGGGTGTAGCATGAAGCTCAAAAAGTACCATGGATTTAAGTTTTGAATGTTTACTTAAATACAAACGGCCTTTGTATCTAATCTCATCATGGAGCCAAGATTACCCTAGGGAACTTATATTGTTGGCCCTCCTAGAAGAATTATATGGTTAATTCCTTAAAATCCATGATAATGGGACCCAAAGTCCTTATCCAGTCTACACCCAACACAATGTCAAAACCTCCCATGTCGATAGAAAACATATGAGATTTTAGGTGGTAGTCACAAATTTGGAGACGCACATTTTCACAACGCCCTCCACATTTCATGGACCCGCTATTGGCAATCATGATTTGGAAATTATTGACTGCACGGATATATCAATTAGTTTCTTGGGAGATGTGGCGATGAATAAAATTTTGGGTGCCGCAACTATCAACAAGAATGATGACCTTCCTATGCTTGATGTAGCCAATTAGTTTGAGGGTTTGGGGAGCAGAGAAGCCCATGAGAGCATTTAGGGAAATGACCAGTTCTACTTCAGGAGGGTCTGAGGGAGAGGTAATGTCGGTGGGTTCAGGTGACTCAAACACAAGGGGAGCTTCAACATCCTCTTCTGAAACATCCTCCGAGATGGCCATAAAAATATTTTGTTCCTTACACTTGTGTCCTGGAAAATATTTGTCATCACAATTATAACAAAGTCCTTTGAGTTGGCGTTCAACCATTTTGGCCCTGGTCAATTTTTGTATCTTTAGTGGAGTGGAAGGAGGAGTGAGATTTACTGGTTTAGTGCGAGGAATAAAGGGGGGTTTCCGGTTTTGAGAAGAGACAAAATGTTGCGATTCCTTAGCTCGTTTAGTAGCCTCCACCCAACTTTGAGGTCGAGCCATGAGGACATGGGCACAAATCTCATCCTTGAGGCCACTGATAAAACATTCTCGGAAAAAAAAACATCAGATATGCCCTCTGTATGAAAATATAATCGCTCAAAAGAAGATATAAATTCTTCCACTGTGCCAGATTGTTTCAACTTTGTCAAATGACCTAAATGGTTGGTGTCAGTGTCAAAGCGTTCATAAATTTCTGCCACAAAGTGTGTCCAAGAAACATACCCTTGACGGGTAGTTTTTCTCCATTGATACCATTGTCAACGTTCTTGATCTAGATGGAGAACACCATACCAAAGTTTGGCCAAGTCATTTGTGATGTCGTACAAAGAGAAATAATGTTCCATTTGAATTACCCAACCAGTGGGATCCAAGCCATCAAATTTGGTCACATCCACCTGCGGAAGGCATAGGTCACGCTAAAAGTTATGGGGGTGAAAATTATGGGAATGAGAGGAAGTTTTAGTTTGGGTATGCAAAGGTGGGTCAGATAAAGGGGAGTCTGCAGGGATATGCAGCTTGGTGTAGATCATCGAAGCGATAGATTCAAGCTGGGTAGTCATGTCTTGTTTGAGGTCTTCTTTGAGT